>CM059275.1:32473560-32493847 GCA_030347295.1 Setipinna tenuifilis | reverse complement strand
ATTACGGACCTGATGCGTAAAGTGCCAAACAGAATAGTTTTTATTAAGGGATAGGGGAATGGGAGTAAAGTCCGGACCCGCAGATGGGACTTGGTGAAGCTGGGCTGAGTGGTGCTTGAACCCACAACTCCGGGGATCTGTAAGGCATGGGAAGCATGCTCTTGTGATTTTTAAGACAACTTCAAGCATAACAAAATTGGATAGGCCAAAACCTCCTATCAGATTATGATGCCCCTGCAAAAAGCATCTCATATTACACAGTTACTCACTCCATGGTCACTGTAACAGCATAAAATTAGTAATCATTTTTTATTGTTTCAAGTACTTGTCATATTTATACAGATGAAACCAGTTCAATCAGTTAAATCAGTTAAATCATTGTCATCGGAACCCTTCAGCTGCTCTTCTCTCTGGGTTCTCCAGACTCCTTCCTCTTAGGAATGTGAAATCGCCCCTTCTGAGAGTACAGTAGGTTCCTACTGAAGAGCTTTGGGATGTGACCCATGTAGATGAACACAGCTAGAGCCATACCTGTGGATCAACAGAATATGCCGGTTTTCAATATGAAGCATGAAGTCATTTCTTTCCCCACCATCACCACTTTAACTCCAGCCTGCCCTCTTCCTACTGTTCTCCCGCCCCCCCCCCACACACACACATGTCATCACACACACACACCATTATCACATATACATCTGACATTTACCCCGAATACGCACATACAGTAATCACACACACACACACGCATCATCACACACACACACTATCAACACATATACATCTGAACCTAACCCTAACCCTAACCCTTACCCTAACCGCCAAACTGCAACACATTTGTCACGACCTCTTGTGACATTGTCAAGAGTGCGGTCTCCAAGTTTGGTTAGAATACATCATAGCATTGCCGAGATATGACCAATTTGATTGGCTGTGACACGCAAATAAGGCTTATCACGTTGTCTAGATAGCAAATGACACTGCACCCTCATAGCCCAAACGCTCCAGATGCTATTATGAGGACACAAAAAACAAATTCGCCGTTGACCAACATAAACCTGGTTTATCGTCAGTTGTGCATTGCTGAAAAGTTATTTTGGGGCGCACAACACTTTCAGCCCAGATGCACCTGCTGCTGCACCAGAGAGATGAGCTCAACTGGCAGAAGAGCTGCAACATGTATAGCCTGTATAGCCATGTATTTTAAGGTTTTAGTACGCAAACGGGCACAAATGTATAGCAATGTTCTGCAGTTTATTTACGATTTCTTTTGTCGTTTTAAATAAACAGTGTGGCAAGTTGTAGGAAATGTAATGGACAAATTAACAAAAAGGAAACTAATGGACTAATGGTTTGATGGACCTATACCTTCCATTTATTTTTGATGTTTCTTTTGAGTTGGAAGCTTTTGTTTCCCCCGTCTTCTAACGTTGTTGTCCCGCTTTCAGCACTGTTTGGAAGTTGTCTTCTTGCCAAAGGAGGAGGACAAAATTATTGAAGATATTTCCTCCCATACTTCCTTGACCCGCGGAGGTTTGGGGGGATTCTTTCCGTCTCACTGCTCACTCGCTCCACCGAAAAACTCCTGCAGTCCAGGTAAATCCACCACCATAATAGCAACAGACAATAGAAAATGTGCCGCTGACTTTTAAAGGGAATGAGAGTATAAATTCTGATTGGTTAATTGTATGTTACGCCCAAAACACACCCATGACTAATGAAGTAATTTAAGACAAACCCTTTTGGACAATGCGCCTGGCACAATGTTCACTTTTCCCCGCCGTCAAAATACCAAATTGTGTCGGGGATGCTCCCAAAGCAACTTGCGCAACAGACTTTAGACAATGCGCATATGATCGTGAAAATAGAGCCCTATATGTGCCAAGTTTCGGGAAGTTTGTGCAAAATTTGTGACCTTTGTGAACTTTGACATGAAACGTACTGAAATTTATCTTGACACTGTCCTGAATCAGTGTACCAAATTTCAAAACTTTTAACCAATTGGTTCTATGGGCTTAAAAGCTAGTAAAACAATGGGTGCCTTTGCACCTTCACTGCTTGGCCCCAAAAACATGGTTACCATGGAATCAGTCCGGGCTTGTGCTTAAACTTACATTACCTAAATTCTTTAAAAATAATACACAAGCTCACAAAAGCTCCAGTGGTCTTTTAAACATAATACACAAGCTCACAAAAGCTCCAGTGGTCTTTTAAACATAACACACAAGCTCACAAACGCTCCAGTGGTCTGACCTATAGTTCTAGTTTCTGTTTCACTATTAGATTCATGCAGGAAATGTAATTTGAAAAATGAATATGAATATTCGGAGGGCAACATGCCATTTGATAAAATAAATGTCTTTATTACCACTGCACATGCACATACATTTCAGAAGCTTGGAAATTATTTAAAATGCCCAGTAATGTTTTCCTGTACAATGGTTATACAGTATAGTGTGAATAATATTATTTTCATACAGTGTTAAGTGGTGATAGTGGTGTAGACAGTGGCCATGGCTGTAAAAATCACACACATTTAAGCAATTCAGTTTGTATTGTTTTTTCTTCTTTTCTTCCATTTTCTCATGCTGACACAGAAATCTTTCACATTTTATCTCATTGGTTACCTTTGTCTAATTCATGGCATCAGGTGCGTATGGGACAATGAGTAGTCCTGCTATGGTAGGGAGGGTGCTTTCCTGGGTTTCCAAAGGTTAGACTAGGTATAAATACAGGATGCTAGTCACACAGGGCAACCCACCGTTAAACTCATCAGTGCAGAAATCATCAAGCTCCTGTTAATAATACTGTAAATCAGTGCAGAAATCATCAAGCTACTGTTAATAATACAAAAAGCCTTTGGGCTATATGCTAATGTGTTTCAACGATGTTTGGTCTTTATCAGGTCTACATTTCAACTTTTATCAGTATTCTGTTTTTTGCGCTAAGGCACATTGTTATTTGGGGAAGTCCTGTGGTCTGGGGTGCGTTTCGCAAAACCGTCGTTGCTAACTTCCTTAGCAACTTCGTAGGTTTGAACGATGGACTAACGACACTGCTGTTTCCCAACAGCATCGTTCGAACGACACAACTAACGGATGTTTACAACAACATTAGTCCGATGGATCGTTCGACGACGTAGGTGTTTCCCAACAGCAAAGTCTGGACGATCCGTCGGAAGTTCCATCGTTAAACCGTGTCGTTCGAACGATTAGCATGGACCTGTCGTTAGACCATTGTTTATGTCGGTTTCTGTACACGTGACGTCTTGCTCGTCACCTTTGGCCTTCTTGTGTCAGATTAGGCACCATTCAATGCTTTACCGCCACCCACTGCATGAATGATTTTACCAAAACACACCAAAAGTTGTTGCAAAATGTTGTTGGATTATTAAACTTATTTGCTGATTTTACAGATCGTTAATACTGTGATGTAGAATATGACCACGGTTCAGGGATCCACAATCAAGGCCATTCCACATGTTTCAAATTGATTACCGTTTCGCAGGATTCGAACCCGTATCTCTCCGAAAAAGGGAGAAGGTTTGCATAGTGGGCTGACGAGCTAACCACTCAACCATTGCACCACACAAGCTGTCAGTGGCCTTAGTCATATTTACATGTAGATGTATGTAGGGTCGTATAAATGAAACACACGAACATATCATTACAATCTTAGTCAGTCGCTGCTTTTTAATGAGTAAGGGACATGATTGTGTTGGGAACATTTCCCTAAGTTGCTGAAGCTGTTATACATACCGGCTTAACTGAAATAAGGCTACGTTTTTTCTGCTTACTGTCGTGGTGTCGTTTCTGTCGTTTTATCCGCAACGAATGCATCCGAATACTCTTCGAGCACTTCCGACACATCTGGATACTTTGCAGTTTCAACGACGGAAGTCCAAACTAACATAGTTCAGACTAACGTTGTACGTAGTAGTTGGAGAGTTTTGGGAAACAGTCGGAATCAGACTGTTGTGTCGTTTGAACCTACTACGGACAACGGTGGTTAAATGCTAACATCCGTCGTTGTTTGGGAAACGCACCCCTGGCTCTGTATATTGTTATTTGGGGAAGTCCTGTGTGTCTGGATCTGTATATTGTTATTTGGGGACGTGCTGTGGGTCTGGATCTGTATATTGTTATTTGGGGAGATGCTGTGTGTCTGGATCTGTATATTGTTATTTGGGGAGGTGCTGTGGGTCTGGATCTGTATATTGTTATTTGGGGAGGTGCTGTGGGTCTGGATCTGTATATTGTTATTTGGGAGGTGCTGGTGCTGGGCTGTGCCCAGCTCTGCTCACTTGCTGGCCATTGGGCACAGCTCAGAGTATCCAGGGTGGTGCTGCTCCACAGTGGGTCTGGGGGGCTCACATCTCTGCAGCTGGTGTATCATCCCTGCTGCCAGGACCACCCCAATGATCTGAGAATTACCCACCCCAAACAATAAATAAACAAATACATGAATTAAGTAAAGTAAATATAGTATTATAGTATATATGAATATCATTTTAATATAGTAAAACAAATAAAAACATAGAAACATTACAAAAGTAATTAATGAATTAATAATTGTACTAAGTGTGAAATGCCTTTAAACTACAATGCACTCCAATGCAGGACTCCATGGACACCACTAATTGTACAGATTATAAGAGCAATTGTTGAGTATGTATGCAGTTAAAAAGGTTAAAGAGTTGCCATACTTACCCCCAAACCAGACGGCACAAAATTGATGGCCAGCATGCTGTCTATAGCAATCATCATGCCTTGCATCATAGGCCCTGATGACATCCAGGCCTCATTTGTAAGTTTCTGTAAATCTGTGAATATTGTTGTTAGGTCAGAAAGGATTTAAGTCATGACAATGTGTCCAGTCAATCAGTAAATGTAGTGTTTTCATATGAACTCCTCTGCTTCTGTGCTCATTTCATACTTTACATTACATTGCACTTAGAAGACAATTTGGATACGAGTGTCTCCTAAGTGTAATGCTATGCAATAAAATAAGAATGGAAGAGTTCATATAGAGTTCATATAAAAATACTTTCTGAAAAGAGGTTTCAACTGTAAGACCTGTCATAGAATGTGTACAGTAATCATAACCAGCATGACACATTACCATATTCATCTGAGTGATATTACATGATAGAAGCAGAAAGTTATGTAATTAACAAATCCCATGAACATTACACAAAAAAGAGTTGTGTACTGAAGTTGCAGCAGACATACCATTGCCTTTGCCACAGCCCCCAGAATCCCTTGTGTTAGAAACACACCAGACCAATTACACTTGCTGTAATATACTGCAATGAAAAGCAGGATGTGAATTATAAAGTTGCCTGTGTATGGAACATACATTCAACATCCTCACAGACAGCAGTGTGAGAGAATCTTGTACTGTAAAGGCAATGTGTAGGTGTTTGTGTGTGTATGTGTATGTTTGTGTACAAAATGCAAATTTGACCCAAAATGTAATAGCCTTACCGCTACCAGGGGCCAACTCTTTTCCTTAATGGCACCGTAGATGCCAAGTGTCACTACCACTAAGACTCCTGCTGCCCTGAGCCAAAGTTGTAGATGGACGGCTATCATAGAGCCATCAGCCATGTTGCCACCCTAAAAATTATAATTATGCTGTGTTACACAGAGCCTCCAGCTTCTGGACAAGAAGTTATGTAGAAAATAGTTTTAACAAGACAGATACTCACCAGAGCGAGCAGCACAAATGAGAGGATAATCATCAGGCTAGCCCCAATCTACAAAGAATAAGAAGACTGAGTGATAAAAACACTGAGTCGATTGTTGATATGTAACTGAAACCATGAGGTGACACCACAGTAATTTGAACATGAACAGAATGAAACCTTTTTTTACAGTGTAAAGCAATGGACACACACATTGGACTGGTCAACACAGACTGCCTGTACAAGATGGGTCAGAGTAAGCTGTACTACGGGGGGGGGGGGGGGGGTGGAATAAGGGGGGGGTGTGGGGGGATGGTAATGTTAACCTAATTGACTAAACAAAGTCAAAACTTTTTATGTTTGCTATGTTTATATTGTCATGTTTATATTGTTATTGATGTGCTTATATTGTCATGTTTATATTGGCATGTTTATATTGTCATGTTTATATTATCATGTTTATATTGTCATGTTTACATTGTCATGTTTACATTGTCATGTTTACATTGGTATGTTTATAAGTGGTGTGAGTATGCAGAGGGTAGCTGTGAGCCTCCATGATTCTTAGGAGTCACCATAGAGTCTAACCTCCTAAGGAATTGGACCTTGACCTTTATTTCATCTGTATCATAACATGCATGCCCTACCTCCCCCCCCTCCCACACACACAGACAGACATGCATGTATGCATACAAATGTACACACACTATGCATGCACACACACACATGCACACCACACACATGCATACCACACGCACACACACAGACACACACACACATGCACAACACACACACACACACATACACACATACACACACACACACAAACATTCATTTGCAGAAAGGGAAGGAAGGAACATGATACAAACATTTTGTGAAAAGTCAAAAAGTGTACATGGCTTACAATCTCTTCTAGGTCCTACGTCTGATAACTATAGGCTTAACTCTACTATACTCTACCATAGGCTTAACTCTACTATATTACACAACATCTTCTTCACCACGTTTGCAAACTACCAAAATCATCTTGAACTCAGCAGAGATTTACCATGTTTGTCTTTTTTCTCCACAGCCCCTGTGTCTAAGCTGGAGAGTAAGTTTTTTTATCAGTATTCAGTAACTTGGAGTAATAACAAGTTTTCATATACAGATCAAAACAGCAACCAAATCCAAAGATGAATAAAAAGTTGCCAGACTCCTCTACAATTATGATATCTGGATTCTTTAGAATGTTTTCTAAATAATGATTGTTAGATATGCTATGACAAACACGTGTCAGTCTTGCAGTACTGTGTTTAAAAATCCTGCTACCATGTCCTTTGTATTTTTTGTGAGTCCTTAGCAACTAGGTTGACCAAGCCCAGATGGTGGGTACAGTACCTATACTAACCCATGCGGCAGATACAGTACCTATACAGTAGCTATACGGTTGTGCTTCAGAATGTAAGTTGCATTTAGTTGGAAGGCATTGATAGCATGCTTAAATCATAAAGATACAAACTTAGTCTGAGACTGAATAGTGCTTTAGAACAAAATAAGAAATGGTCGGCAAACACACACACATGCACACAACCCATATACACACACACACACACACACACACACACACACACAAACCCAGTACTGGGGTTTCCCAGACCTAATAGACTGAAGTATGCGTGACTAAAGTAATACAATACAGACATAGAAAAAATAAAAAAACAGACACTTCCTTGTGTGCGTGTTTTGTGTGTGTGTGTGTGTGTCAGTGTGTTTGTGTGTGAAAGTGTGGGTGTGTGTGTGTGTGTGTGTGAGAGAGAGAGAGAGAGAGAGAGAGAGAGAGAGAGAAAGCCTCCTTCATATAGAAGTGACATGTTCAAACAAGCTACCCACAGTTATGATTTTTATATCTACAAGTACAAACATGACCATCAAATTCCAGCATTGCTGTGTGCGTGCATATGAGTGTCTGTGTGTTTGTGTCTGATGTGTGTGTGTCAGTGTGTTTGTGTGTGAAAGTATGTGTGTGTGTGTGTGTGTGTGTAAGAGAGAGAGAGAGAGAGATAGAGAGCGTCCTCTTTGTAGGAGAAGTGAGATGTTCACACAAGCTACCCACAGTTATGATCTTCAGAGCGAAGATTAGGATTTGTGCCACAAAGCAACGGACCTGAAACCAGATGTACCACTATTTCCATAAGCAGACCACCCCCTCTTTGGGCCCCATGAAGGCCACCCCCCTCCCTGCCTACCAGACCTCCCTGCCTCCTCCCCTCCCTCCCTCCCGGCCTACCCCTCCCTGCCTCCTCCCCTCCCTGCCAGCCCCCCTCCCTGCCCCCCTACCTACCCCTCCCGGCCTACCCCTCCCTACCCCTCCCTACCCCTCCCGGCCTACCTCCCTCCCTGCCTACCTCCCTCCCTGCCTACCTCCCTCCCTGCCTACCCCTCCCGGCCTACCTCCCTCCCTGCCTACCTCCCTCCCTGCCTACCCCTCCCTGCCCCTCCCTGCCAGCCCCCCTGCCTACCTCCCTCCCGGCCTACCCCTCCCTGCCTACCTCCCTCCCGGCCTACCCCTCCCGCCTGCCCCTCCCGGCCTGCCCCTCCCTGCCTACCTCCCTCCCGGCCTACCCCTCCCGGCCTGCCCCTCCCGGCCTACCTCCCTCCCGGCCTACCCCTCCCTACCCCTCCCTACCCCTCCCTGCCCCTCCCTGCCTACCCCTCCCTGCCAGCCCCCCTGCCTACCTCCCTCCCTCCCTGCCCCTCCCGGCCTACCTCCCTCCCGGCCTACCCCTCCCTACCCCTCCCTACCCCTCCCTGCCCCTCCCCATCCCTGCCCCTCCCTGCCAGCCCCCTGCCTACCTCCCTCCCTGCCTACCCCTCCCTGCCAGCCCCCCTGCCTACCTCCCTCCCTCCCTGCCCCTCCCGCCTACCTCCCTCCCGGCCTACCCCTCCCTACCCCTCCCTACCCCTCCCTACCCCTCCCTGCCAGCCCCCCTGCCTACCAACTTGCCTGCCTCCTCCCCTCCTGTGCCCTGAGCATACCACTCCATATGAAAATCGTTACAACCTATTTAGGACACAAACAGCTCAAACTGGAGTTTCATTGGTATACATGATATACATATATATCGTTTCAGGTTTCAGTAACAAATGTTTTAGCAAAATTTACAAAACAAGTAGCAAGTTGGTCATTTACGGGTGTGTTTCAGAAGTAAATTTCAATTAATTTGTGTAGAGATATCAACTAATAAAAATGCTAAACATATATTTATAAATCACATACAGAAACACATAGAAACTTCTTTTGCACACCAAAAGATGCAATTATTCTTGTTTAATTTCGCACTGATAAAATACAATAAACATTTTACACGAATGAGGTCATATATCTTATGACTAAACTTACTCTGCAATTGTATAGTTATGCAGTACATAAAAGCATAAATTCACTATGTACATGTATAGCCATGTAGTACATCTGGTGTTTAACACATGCAACTTTGTCAGACAACAGTGGAACTTACTGCAAGTAGGATGTTAACTGCAATGAAGACACCCTTCATGTACTTGTCCAGCCAAGCCATTTTCGATCTCTCTGATACATGAAGACTAAACACAATGCCTGATGCTGAGGTGGAAAAAAGACATACGTTGGCCACACCTTCAACCTAAGTGGGCAGTACTTTCAGAGAAACCTGACACAAGTTCCGTTGAAAAAATGTGGCATGCTTTACTTTCGTTTTCCCCTCTCTCCTTATCTGTCTATCTTCTCAGTCTCACCCATTTCCTCTAGAGGGTTAGGCAATGCAACTGTCCAGAATTCTTTCCCAGAATCCAGAGTCCTTAAAATGTTGTGTGACTGCCAGGAAACTAAATTCAAGGGTGGGTTAGTTTGTTAGTCTAGTTTTTACAAATTGTTTACAGGAAGAAATAGGGGGGGGGGGGGGGCGGGGGTTCTCATGTTTAGTTTGTACACATTACGTTACACATTATGCATAACTTTTGTACCTCACAAATCAGATATGAAGAGAATACACTTGTACACACACTAACATCTCACTTTTGTGTCAAAATTAAACTTTGCAATCAAAACTCAACAGTTAGTGTTTAAAGCTGTATTTTTGTCACAAAACAATACACATATCATTGTTTTAAACAGTCCTACAAAGCAGTAATAGCACTATTGCAATAGCAATTTTCCTTATTGGCAAAAAAATCAACTCTTGGACAAAAGTATGACAACCTTACATTACGTAATTATACCTTGGACAAAGATACCCTGTAAGGGCCAGGCTTATACAAAATTGATATCAGCCAGGCGGAAAAAACAATTCTGACATACAAAGCTGACATACAGCAGAGTGGACAGCATCATCACTCAAAGTACACAGTTGTTAATAGCTTTTTCCCTGCCACAGTCAGAGTGATGGCAAAACAAAACTACTGAGTGTGTAATTACTATCTCACTTCATTTGTCATATGCAATATGTGCTAGGTTATTATCCGTGAAACAGGTTTTATGTGTCCCATACACTCTGATAATGTGCAATATTCTAACTGCAATATCCCCACAGTACCTTCCCCCCTCCCAAAATGAGCACTATCTCCAAGTAAATATCCGCTTTCCCCTCTCTTCACAGTCCAAGAATAGCACTCAGGATTCGCCTATTTACTGCTCTTGGACTGCTCTTGACATTTGCCCTCTTCTTTCTGTTTAGTACATGCATCTAAAATGTGTGTACATATTACCACCTTTTTGTATAGTCTTTCCATATTTTGTATTTTTATTATATTGCTTTAATTCTTAAACTATTGACTCTCAGAAAACCCTGAGCAGGAATCCCAGAATGTTGGTTTATACACAAATGGCAAATAAAAACCTTGACCCTTGCAGTTATTTTTATATAGCTAATGGTCACTGTGTTGTTTTTGTAAATGTGATACCATGTCAAGTGTCCCTATGGTTGCTGTTTACATTGTCATTGGTTAGTTAATGTGTGCTGCTGCTGCATAGCAAATTACCCCTGTGGAGATAAAGATACCTTCAACCTTCATCCCTGTGGAGATAAAGATACCTTCAACCGTCATCCTTGACCCACATTCTGATGGACTCTTTGTCCACTCTGTTGTGTTGCCATTGCTCTACTTATGTGTTCTGTAAGAGTCTGTGTTCATAACTGCTACATAATGTACCTGTGACAGTAATGGTAATAGTTAGCATAATAGGGCTATTGTTTTATTATCTTTAAGACAGCAAAGCCTGTGGGAAATGAACCATTTATCATTCTACCATTATCTGTTTCAGCCTGTATCTCTGTACATCTGATCTGTACATTCAAAAGTAAATAAAAACAAACATGCATTTTTAAATAAAAGGAATGTATGGTATTTATTGGCACGAACATACATGTGTGTTTGAGCACATGCATTAGAAGAGGTCATTCTACAAATTACATAGATAGATAGAAAGATAGATGGAAAGATAGATCACAGACAGTTAGGGATATTTGGCTTTCAAGTGAAATCTATCGAAAATGACAAAGTTGACACCACAGTGGTATTACATGACCAAAGTAGGGCATTTAAGTAAACGCATGCAATCTGAAATAATTTATTGAAGCAAAAGCCAACAGCAGTGGTGGCTGGGTGACAAAAATAACAATGTCTTAATAACCTGTCAATTTTTAGACATCGCGTCAGATTCCTGATGTCAAAATATGAACAGAATGATGAGAAGGAAGTTTCAAACACTTTTCAGAAAAGACACAATCATAGTTTCATAGTAGACAATATTTTTACATTGATTTATAAATGTTTTATATTTTTGCATCAGCACCTGTAAGAGACAGATATGTCTGTGTAATAGGCTTACACATGATGGGAGACTGGATATTCTGGATTATTAATTTACCGTAAATTGTCCAACAATTACATATATATATAAAGAATATATAACTTAAATTTCCTTCATATTTGCTAACCATGTAGACATTAATTTCAGTCTAAGAAGTTACCAGATAATACCTCATTGAAATAAAACAAGTTAAAGTCTTCAATTACTATATCCATTACACTTACACTTGCATAATACCTAGCTTTGAGAAATATTCAATAGCAATCCAATTTCCCTAACCCCTCTGTTCTATACAGCAATTACATAGAAATCACACATAGATTCATATTAGAATATGTATAAAAACAACAGACATTTTAGGCTTTGGTCTTTGTCATGAACTGTCAAGTAATTTTGGTGAGTCCTCTAGTTTCTTGTCTGTACTGGGTGTGATGGGGCAAAGTTTAGAGTAGGCTGGAGGCTTAGTGCCCTCACTGGCAGGATTTGGTATTGCAGTCTGATGCCTCCGTTGTTGATGGATAATCACCACAGCCAGGATTACCACAAAGACCTGACAGTTGCATGTGGAAAGACATTACTTTACTTAATCTTTACAGTTTTCAGTTTTAATTTGCAGTTAGTAAATACTTACATTTATTTGATTAATCATGGCTCAACCAATAGCCTACATGGCATTTAGCGGCCACTTATCCAAAGCAGCACAATCCAGTAAAACAATTAAGCAGCAGTAAACACAGGATCATACAGAAGGAGTGGAAGGCTACCAGGCAGGAAAGTGTATGTAGGGTAGGGTAGGATAAGCAGTTACATTATACTACATAACAGCTCAAAGTCCAAGACTGACAGGCATTATGAAATAGTGAAACAGGGCCAATGTAGTGCCAATAGTGAAATAGTAAGGTGTGCTGATGAGACTTGATTTATAGCTAAAGAGGCTCTAAAGTAGAGGACAAGACTAATCACAATTATTCACTTTGTGACCCAAACAATTAGTTATGAAACATTAAACCATTTGACTAGTGAACTGATGAACAGGTATATCATTAAATATTTAGAAGACATTATTCTGATCACAATTATAATCATACATAGGTGTCTTACGTATTAAATATTAAGAATGCCTTCATAGAGCATGACATGACCTGTAGAGACCTTATTAAATATTAAGAATGCCTTCATAGAGCTTATTAAATATTAAGAATGCCTTCATAGAGCTTATTAAATATTAAGAATGCCTTCATAGAGCATTATAAATATAAGCTTCATAGAATGTGTTAGCGTTTCTCTTCTGCGTACATACACAATAGCATGCTTTACTGGGGTCCTTTATCAAACTGGCTTTGCATGACCATTATAAAACCCTCAATCTAGCTATCTGGGTCAATAGACCTAAGTCTGAGGCTGCATCCCATTTCTACCGCTTAGCCCTCTGTTTAGCCCTTCCCCTCATTTTTTGCGCGTTCACATGAGGCGAAGGGGTATCCCAATTCTCTTTTGCCAGTAAATGTATTAAAACAGCACATGAAAGGGCATTTTAAGGGTTAAACTAGGGTTAGGGTTCATCACAGGGTTCATCAGGGTTCATCACAGGGGTTCTGGAACTCACAGGGGGTTCTGGAACTTAACTACTGTGATAGATGGAGGATCATTGCATATTCCACACAAGATCATAAATGCAGGATCATTGTATATCCCACACAAGATCATAGATGGCAGTAATGTGAAACATAATTTATAAACTCTCGTATCAGTTACGTAAGTTGTATAGTGTTGATTAAGAAATATAGGAAGCTGTAAAAGTTTAACATGAGCTGCCTACCTCCAGTGCAGCCAGGCCAAACATGGCACCCAGTCCAGCATCTAACCCCATAACAATCACTTTTCTAGTGTCTTCAGTCTTCACATAGTGCTTCATATATTTCATTACCTGTTTGTTTGAGGTGGAAGAACATATTACACAAAAGAAAACACACACACACACACATGTGCGTGTGTGTGTGTCTGTGTGTCTGTGTGCACATGATATTGGGGTGAAATGTTATACCTACATCATCTGCTGTACACAGCAAACTCAAAACCCATAAGTAGGACCTTTAAAAACGAATTACTAACAGATGATCAAACAAGTCACAAGAGTGACAACTTGAGTGACTCCTAGGAGACATTTAATTTATAAACCCAATTGTATGCAGGTATATAAAACATTTAGTCTGTATGCAGGTATATATAACATTTAGTGTGTATATAGGTACAAATAAGATGTATATTGGTATATCTAATATTTAGTCTGTATATATGTATATATAACATGTATGTAGGTATGTATAACATTTGTTCAATCTTTACACCTCCCGTGTATAATTAGCACATCTGTGTTACTGCGCGGGGTCAGGCAGGATTGGGATAGGTTGATCCTGTCATATCAGACTGCTAAAGCTAAATAATAAGTTGTCAGAAAATGACGTTTGAAGCACTTTGGGGAAAACCTGACCATAGGCTGCTGAGTGATGCAAACATTTCAATTGCTTTAGGACTCCCTCTCCCCAACACCCACCTCATTATTTCATCCAACTAGCCATACTAAATCCCCTCTTCCCAACACCCACCTCATTATTTCATCCAACTAGCCACACTTAATCAAGAGGCCAGGCAGTGGCGGTTCTATAATGTTTTACGCCCTGGGCGAGACCACCTCTCAGCAAGAAGGGCGCCTGCAGTTCACCAGTTCACCAGGGGGGCGCCAATGTGCCGATTGCAGCGATATGACACACAGAGTTTTTTATTTTATATTTATTTATTTTTTCCCCAAGCGCTCGTGGCGCCCCCCACGAAATGGCGCGCCCGGTTCGCCCATACCTAAAACCGTACTGAGGCCAGGAGTGGCAGCAGGCCTTTTTCATTTGTCTAAATTTGGTATCTATGATGAATGAAAAGAGAAACTTACCACAGGGTTGAGTTTGATAGCTTGTACCCCTTGCATCAGAAATACAATCACACCAATCAGAGTTGCTGTAATAAACTACAACCAGAGAAACAGGGAATCAAAAGAACTGTACACATTAAAAATGTATGTGCGCTTTACATGCCCAACTAATGTTTACTTGTGAAAAGTGGAGGGAAAGGTCCTCACAGCTGTAAGGGGCCAGGTTTTGTTCTTGCTGGCCCCGTAGATTCCAAGGCCGGTGGCCACCACTATACCTCCTCCCAACAGCCAGAAGAGCTCCCACAGCAGAGAGATATCGATATCTTGCTGTTGACATTCAAAATGTTTGTTTGATGACAACATGTTCTCTTTCACGCTGGGAATATGACTTATCAGAAGTAAGGCTCTTTTACTGATTGTGTGGCTTTTACTCACAGCTTGCATGAAATGGTGAAGTACGGATGCCAAGGCAATGAAGAGCAGTCCAATAATCTATAAGAGAATAAGTATGTATAGGCACAAACAATACAGCTCCACTATACATGACCTTTGAACACACAGCCATGTAAGAACGTATGAAAGTTTCCTGTATCAAATGCATATATGCTAATTTCACCATGTACATGAGTGGGATACTTCACTGTGAATGTAAGTTTTTTTCTTATTATCTTTAACAAATTACTCAGCAGTACATTAAATGTTTTACAGAAATCTTTATTAATTCTGTGTTCGTATGATATGTGATTTATGTGTCAGACAGTTGATGTTTAAAGTGACCACAACACAGCACAAGCATCACACAACTGCTGTCCTATCTGTAGCTTAATCACAGAGAAATTAAAATAGCACAAGTATACAAATAATCACGAATATATTAATATACACACAATATTTACCAGACTTACTGCCAAAATGATATTTACTCCAATGAAGGCACCTTTAAGACATTTGTTGATCATAACTGGACTCACGGAAAAGAGAAAGAAATGTCCAACACCTCAGGAGCGTCCCAGTGCCGGCCGTAGGCACCAGCTTTGCCTAACTGGTTTGACTGGTCTGTTAAGTCACTGACGGGTGAGTAAAAAATGTAACCACACTGCAGTAGTTGCCACTCCTATACATACTTAGCAGCACAACACAACATTGTCATAGAGGATTTCACAACAATACATTACTTACAATGTATTTTCAGTCAACTTTTTTTTAAAATTAGCCCCTTGAACTAGTTTGAGCTCCATCTGTCTCCTGAGTTAGGTATGTAGTCATTTGTTGACATGATAGATTTATGTTTTTTTCCTATAGCCACATATTTCACAATACAGCGAGCACAGGGCTAGTTTCCCCTTCTAATGTGTTACTGAGTGAAGGTCATGTCATAGCAGTTTACTTAATCCAAAGTCTTAATCTTGGGATTAATATTAACCTGGTCTTTCTACTAATTGTAAAAAAAATTTCTACTGCAGGTGTGGCCAATCTTTTTACTCTAGGTGTGAACAACCTTTTCTGAAATATAATTTCTACTCAATTCTCCTCCAAATGTGACCAATCTTTCATTGGGTCCATAATGACTGGCATGGGAATGGTCAGCAAACAAGTGAAAACACAACTCGGTCATATCACCTTACTGTACGGACATGTTTTGAAGATAGCATTGTGGTGTCTTGTTTGATACGTAATCATGAATGTGTGGGTTGACATATTTCAAGAGTTCAAGAGTCATAAGAGCACAGTATTGCAGGAAAACTAATGGTTCCTTGAAGCAAACTGACTGTAAAAAGCATGACAATACAAAATCAGTGTGTGTGTGTGTGCGCGTGCGCGTGTGTGTGTGTGTGTGTGTGCGCACGAGCGCATGTGTGTGTGTGTGCGCCCGCATCTGTGTGTGTGTGTGTGTGTGTGTGTGTGTGTGTGTGCGCGCGCGCGCATGTGTGTGTGTGTGTGTGTGTGTGCAGGGCAGTGAGCATCTCTGCTTATTTACAGCTCAGGAAATCCTCCTATTCTCTTTGCTGTGTCCCCATTACCCCCAGTATAAAACTGAACACACACACACACACACACACACACACACACACACACACACACACAGCATTATGTGATCAGCTTGCATCTGTCTGTCTCAGCAAGGGACCACAGACTTCCTAACACCAGCCCCCCCCCCAACAACCCTCCGTCCCCTTCCATACACCAGACACACAGCCCTCCTTCCTTCTTCCTTTCCCCTTTTCTGCACTCTTCCTTTCCTTTCCCTTTTTCTGCTGAGAGTGCCAGCATTACTCAGTGGGCACTCTCTACCTCCACTCCTCCGGGACACAGGAAGATTGGGAGGAAGGAGGAGGGCTGGCGGGGGGGTGGGCATTTCAAAAGGACAGAAGGGCCAGGAAGTCACAGTCCAGCCACAGGCCTCAGAAGGTGTGTGTGTGTGTGTGTGTGTGTGTGTGTGAAAAACAGAGAGAGAGAGAGAGGGACCAGAGGTGAGGGGACATAGAGAGCAGGCCAGGACAGAGAACAAGAGAAAAAGAGAGAAAAATAAGGAGAGAAAGAAAGAAAAGAAAGAAAGAAAGAGCCAGACAGACAGACAGACGAGTCTGAAGAAGTGCACTGAGAGAGCAAGAGACGGCTGGTGCAGGCATGGGTCTCTGCTGGAGGCATATGCCACTCTTGCTGGCCATCTTGAGTGTGATTCTTTCAGTGACTGCTGCTCTTCTCAAGGTAAGTGGAGCACAGATATAAGATTACACAGGTTGCATAGAATGTGAGGCCATGCTTCTTCTACAACAGCACTGGAATGACACCTGTGTTATATACTTGCTTATGCTACTTTATGACACACACACAAAAATGTCTCAATAGAACTTTAAAAGTCTTCAAACCAGCTGTGAAACACCTCACAAATGTTCATGAGGTCGAAAATCACTTAAATAGATAAGGCTTCCTGGTGAATGTCTGTTGGTTTTGTTGAGAATATAATAGTATAGTCTAATATAATAGTATAGTGTAATAGTATCAAAAGCGGCTCGGCATGCAGGAAATCTGTTATGCAATTTGGCACAAAATTACATTTTGACTTATTGAGGAAGGTCCCCTTCTGACCACTGTAAAACTCTGAGAAGTATTTCAGTGTGACATTTGTAACATACAAAATATGTAACATGCACATACTCAGTGCCCTACCAAAAACATCTAAATGGTGATCAAAAGATGTGCCAGGTACAGGAAGACCATAGCTACTAGAGTTGGGGTTAGCATGGCTAGTTAGGGTTAGCATAGCTGCTACTGTAGAAAAAACGTTTACTCAGCAGGTGCTCTGAGATTTGGAGTCCAGTGTTTCTTATAAAGCATTAGCTTACTTAGCTTAGCCTCTAGTTTAGCCTTAATCAAATCACCCACATCACCTCACACCTTTAAACATAACCAACATGTGTGCTGAAACAAATTGTATGCTATGTATTTTCAGCGAGCCATATAATAAACAGTACCATCAACTATGAAGAGTTGTTAATTTCTTATTGCAAACCTCTAACATAGTAATAACATTTGATTGCCTTGACATTTTGAAAGCATCATAGGTTTTTTTAAGCTGTGCTGTATGACAACTTCCTGACTGACTTTTACTAATGGTGTGCACAGCCAAACAGAACAGAGTTTATGTTCAATTCCAGTCTTATGCCCTTTCATTCACAAGCCAAACAACACAGAGTTCATGTTAGCTTAAGTCTCACACCCTTTCATTCACAAGGTTGTGCTTTTTAATGTGTCTCAATTTGTCAAATTACCATAAGAAATTACAGTAGAGAATCTGTTAGAATATTATCGTGGGAACTGTCTTGCAACTGCATGTGTTTACTGTTCCTTAGGGGAACATTATCACACATGTATGATAAGGTAACAGACAGTGAGAATTGTTTATGTCAGATTGGTATGTGGTGTACAGACTTTTTGTTTCTTTTTACTTTTTTTATCCACAGTGACTACTTGCACCCCTGCTGCAAATATTGTTGGCTTTGGTTTTAAATCACACAGGCACTGAAATGCCCTGAAGGCACTGAAAATTAGTGTAGTACTAGCATTAGCAAAAAAACAAAAAAAACAAACAAAAGATTAGTGCAGCATGTAGATACATATCAGTGTGTTGCTATAGGCAACACTGGCCCATGGGGTTTGCTGGGTGGAGTGTATGCCAAAGGGCACAGCAAAAATAATTACACACTTGCTTCCTGTTAACACACACAGACACACACACACAGACACAGACAGACACACAAACACACGCACACACAAACACACACACACACACAAACACATACACACACACACACACACACACACACACACACACGCACACAAACACACACACACACACACAAGGACATTTGCTCTGAGCTTATTAAAACAGCCAAAAAACACAGTGGACAGTTCTTATTCAAGTAACTTCTCAGTTCAGTAGTTATCTAAGATGGGTTGTTATGTTTATTTCTTGTGTGTGTGTGTGTGTGTGTTGTTTGTGTGTGTGTGTGTGTTTGTGTGCTACAGAATCAGTGTGACAAGCTCCTTCAGCTGACCACGCAGTCAGAGTGCTTCTCCTGTGCTGCCTATCCCATGTTCCCCTGTCCGCATGGCTACCTGAAGAAGAAGGCAGGCATCGGGGCTGCTAACTGCAAGTAAGTGTGCATATCTGCGTCTCTCTCTCTTCCTCTCTCTACCTCTCTCGTCCTCTCTCTTCCTCTCTCTACCTCTCTCTACCTCTCTCTTCCTCTCTCTACCTCTCTCTTCCTCTCTCTTCCTCTCTCTACCTCTCTCTTCCTCTCTCTACCTCTCTCTACCTCTCTCTACCTCTCTCTTCCTCTCTCTACCTCTCTCTTCCTCTCTCTTCCTCTCTCTTCCTCTCTCTACCTCTCTCTACCTCTCTCTTCCTCTCTCTACCTCTCTCTTCCTCTCTCTTCCTCTCTCTACCTCTCTCTACCTCTCTCTTCCTCTCTCGTCCTCTCTCTTCCTCTCTCTTCCTCTCTCTCTGTGTCTTCTGGTTGTGAGCTTTGTAGTCCTGGGCTACATAAAACAAAGGCCAAACAAACAGTTTGCAAAATGCCAAAACTAATATTCCATATCAGCTATTACAGGACTCCGATACTAATATTCCATATCAGCTATTACAGGACGCCAATACTAATATTCCATATCAGCTATTATAGGAAGCATGCTGATTTTGAAAAGGATGGGTCTTTCATCTATAAACTGGTGAAACCCATAACAGTCTGTTGGACTGTTTTAATTTTGCTGGGATATTCAGAGATTTTGATTCCTGATAAAATACTGACCTGTGAGATGGATTGAAGTATATAAACTGTGTGTGTTTGTGTGTGTTTGCGTGTAGGTACAATTTCCATGGACTGCTTCTCCCAGGGTGCTCATATGAATGTGTAAAGGAAGTCATGTCGCCGGCCTGTTGCCCTGGTTTCTGGGGCAGTCATTGTAATGGTGAGCATTCTTACCATTTAGGTAACATAAGCGAAGGTGGCACCACCAATCCACGCCAGTTATTCAAAGTGAAGCCATGGGGCAAGGCTTATCCATAGACTTCACTATGGATGGGGGTAATGCATAGACTCTGCATGCTGAACACCATTGTGTAGAGCTAACCAAGATGGCGGACATGGCCAGAGTTGAAGCCTCAGTAAGCCTGAGTCACATGACCAGCAGCCATTTTGGTGAATTAGAAGTTATTAGTTTATTGCAAGATTTGCATTGACATTCACTGAATGAATTCTCTAAGATGGCAGCGCCCAGAACCTTTAATTCTGGCTTCATCTGACTGTTAAGAAATTAAATGAGTCACGTAACAGAGGGATTGTGCAAT
>CM059275.1:32443560-32458560 GCA_030347295.1 Setipinna tenuifilis | reverse complement strand
ATGCCATTAAGAGCTGTCCAATTTGTGATGGTTCCAATCCAGTGATGTCATGTGTCGGTCTTAGAGCAATGATGTCATCTGTCGTGTCTTTAGGCTTGGCTGAAAGCAATTGACTGGTATTGGGTGGCTTAAAGCAGTGCATTCTGGACTTAAAATAGTGACATTTTTTGACAATCTTTTGCCGAACGTCACTGAGAATCACATGGTAGCAGAGTTGTTGAATGTTAGTTGGCTTAATTATTGCATATTTGTGATTAGTTACCTATTTGGCTGCATCTCAAAATCCCAGTAAATTTTGGGTGTCCATGTGTCTGACTGGGTGTCCATGTGTCTGTTCTTGTTGATGTTGTGAGACTTAATCTCATCCAGTCATTTTTAAACAAGCCCCTTTTCAGTGCAATGACATCATGTGTCTGTCTCAGTGCAATGACATCATGTGTCTGTCTCAGTGCTATGACATCATGTGTCTGTCTCAGTGCAATGACATCATGTTTCTGTCTCAGTGCTATGACATCATGTGTCTGTCTCAGTGCAATGACATCATGTATCTGTCATAGTGCAATGACGGCATCGATGGGAATGGAACCTGCACATGTGAGCCCAACTTCAGCGGGTCTAGATGCCAATACTGCAGCAACCCCAACAAGTATGGCCCAGAATGCACCAGCAGTAAGTACCCACGCGCCACTATAGGCACTCATGTTCTCCACCATAGAACACATTCTTCAGCACTCTGCACTCAATCTAAAATATAGAGTATAGCATATCATATAGAATATAGCATATCATCTACAATATGCAGTATAGCATATCATCTACAATATAGAGTATAGAATATAAAGTATAGCTATATTCTAGAATATAGAGTATAGCATATCATATAGAATATAGAGTATAGCATATATTCTAGAATATAGAGTATAGCATATCATCTGGAATATAGAGTATAGCATATCATATAGAATATAGAGTATAGCATATCATAAAATCAGACATCTGTAATCTGTCACCTGTCTGGAAATATGTTTTTAATTCTTCAGTTTCACATAAATATTACATACACAGTATCTCTCACACATACACGCACACATTTTGAACTTGAATCTTCCTCCCCCAGCCTGTCTGTGTGTAAAGGGAGCGTGTGACAACCGCCGTGAGTCGGACGGCGCGTGTAAGAGGAGCTCCTGTGCTGAGGGCTTCACCGGAAGGTTCTGTGAGCGTCAGACACGCCAGTGCGGCACCGTGACCTACTGCCACGCCCACGCCAGCTGCGACTTCAACGGAGGCGCCGTCCAGTAAGTCTGCAGGATGCCCTCCGACCGAACAACATGACCCTAACACTAAGTCCAGAGAATGCCCTCGGACCGAACAACATCACCCTAACACTAAGTCCAGAGAATGCCCTCGGACCGAACAACATCACCCTAACACTAAGTTCAGAGAATGCCCTCGGACCGAACAACATCACCCTAACACTACTCGCACGACCCTCATACTAATGACGATCCCTAATCCTGACAACAACACCCGTATACTAATGACGCAACCCTAACACTACTGACACAGCCATAATACTACTGACCCATCTCTAACACTACTGACACAACCATAACACTACTGACCCATCTCTAACACTACTGACACAACCATAACACTACTGACACAGCTGTAACACTACTGACCCATCTCTAACACTACTGACACAACCATAACACTACTGACCCATCTCTAACACTACTGACACAACCATAACACTACTGACACAGCCATAACACTACCGACCCATCTCTAACACTACTGACCCATCTCTAACACTACTGACACAGCTGTAACACTACTGACCCATCTCTAACACTAATGACACAACCATAACACTACTGACACAGCTCTAACACTGACAACATGACCCTTACACTAACAACACTGCCATGGTTATGCCAGCTGCAACTTTATCACTGGTGAACAACACCTCAGATAAATCCAGAAACTGTTCTTGCACCAAACGCCACGACTAAGGGCCTGATTTACTAAGATCCACCAAACGCCACGACTAAGGTCCTGATTTACTAAGATCCACCAAACGCCACGACTAAGGGCCTGATTTACTAAGATCCACCAAACGCCACGACTAAGGGCCTGATTTAAGATCCCACATTAATAATAATAATGCTGGTATTACTGCTGGTTCATTAACTCATTGACTGCCAGCCATTTTCAAAATTGTTCCACCCGTGGTGCCAGCCATTTTTCACCATTTTGGGTGTTTTTTGAAGCCCAACAGAAAATTGAGTTATTTGTCTATGTCAACACCAAAGACATCAAAATAAAGCTTAAAGTCTCATCTTTCATCTAAAAAAAACGGTGTGTTGATAGCTCTTTCCATTCCTTTGCAATCATGCATAGAACAGAGGTGGGTTTCCCCAAAATGCTGCTTTCAGACCAAAAAACTGAGAAAAATGGCTTTTTGTGAAAACCAACATTTTAAGCAGAAAATGTTTTTTGATGGCCATATTTTTGCATTACTGGCATCTAAAACATTTCATCCAAATGTAATACAACATAAATACGAATAAAAACACTGAAAATGGTTTTAGACAGTAAAAATAATAATTTGAATTGTACATGACGAATACATTTCTTCGACATTTTACTTGGCAAAATAAAAAGTTTATTTGCCTATATACATAAATCCTGTCACAAAAATATGATTCATGTCTGTCATAACTGTCCACCTATACAAACAATACTGTACTGTAACCATGTAAATATAACATGACAAAATTCAGCCACCAGGGGGCTATATTTCATAGTCAAAAACAGTAGTAGCTAGTAAAAGCAAAATGCAAAAAAACCTAGCATTCATTCAAGTGTTTCTTTGTGTGTGTGTGTGTGAGTGTGTCTCCATTCCTACAGCAAGTAGCGGTAATAACTATGTAAATACTACATACACAGGCAAAATAAGTAAAACACAAACATATGCAAGAGTATGTTCTCCCGTCCACCACGAGTGCGCTTCACCATTGTCGTATGCTAGCTACATCTGATTGTCTTGGGTTTATATACACAAGCATCTTCCTCGACGTGAAAAAACATCAAAATACAGACAAACGCAGTGCTGCCATCTATGATCGGATCCCTTTCCGCAATGTGAGCATGAGGTGTCAGAGCTCTCCAGACCAGACTAATCTGAAGACTGTTTTTATTTCATCTATATTTTATTCCTTTATCTTTTGTTTATTTGTTTAGCACGGTTGCAAATGAAGTGTAGGCTATAGCCAGTGCATCTTTGATCTTACTCATACAGTGTTTCATCACAGTGATCGGATTCGGTAGCGTGCATATTACAAAATATCGTAACATTGATAGCAGTCCCAGAGGGGCAGCTCTACCATCTGGTGGCCACCAGAGAGTGACCACATGAGTGACCACATGAGACTTCTGACTCTTATAGGATCAGTTCCGAAAGCCGTAGAAGCCTGAAATTTCTACACAACATAGATGAGGTGCCCCACGATGCGTAACTGTAAAAAAACGTGTTTGACGTCGGAAGACGTCAATGGTAAGCGCCGTTACTTTTTGAAATGACGTCTGCAGACGTCAATGGTAATGAATGAGTTAAGGGTGGTAAATCACAGTGTGTGCGCTATTTTGAGCATTCTGGCAGATATGCCCATATTTGCATATTTAAAGCAAACACACTAAATGGATTACACATGATATTTTCCCCATCTGCGCATTAGTAGATCAGCTTCAGCAGGTTTTTACACGTGCAATCGCATTTTCACTCATTTGTACACATGCAAACCTTAGTAAATCAGGCCCTAAATGTATTAAAGGATTTAATGTTAATCTGATCTCTGGTCCTTCAGAATTGTTTTAATTTAGTGCATTTAGTGCATTTTTACTGATGCCTTTTACAGTGAGAGTTGTGGTAACATATGGCTAATGGTGTGTGTGTGTGTGTGTGTGTGTGTGTGTGTGTGTGTGTTTACTTATTGCAGGTGTGTGTGCAACCCTGGTTTTAAAGGAGACGGGATAACATGCATAGAGACAGACCCATGTGCCTTACCAACCAGGGGAGGCTGTGGTCCCAATGTATGTGGACACAAACAGGAATGCACACACACACACACACACACACACACACACACACACACAAACAAACATATACACACTTCTTCTGTTTGAGTGAAACTACAGTGTGATAACCGTGTGTGTGTGTGTGTGTGTGTGTGTGTGTGTGTGTGTGTGTGTGTGTGGTGGTCCACAGACCAAGTGTATTAAGACTGGGCCTGGTACACATGTGTGCCAGTGTTTGTCGGGCTGGAAGGCCGATGGAGATGAGTGCCAGCCGGTTAATAACTGCTTGGAGTCCACACGGGGAAACTGCCACGCCAACGCCAGCTGCATCTACATCGGACCAGGACAGGTCATTATTATTATTGTTGTTGTTGTTGTTGTTATCTATCATAGGTAAAGATTTATTGTGACTTAAAACTAGCGAATGTGTTCCCAGAGTGACTGTAGCTGCAAGGTTGGTTACCATGGCAACGGCTATGAGTGTGAGCCCATGAACCCGTGCGTGCGCCTCAACAGGGGATGCCACTTCCTGGTACACACACACACACACACTTACAGACACACACACACACACACACACTCACTATTACACATACACACACACACTCACTTATAGACATACACACTTACTGATGGACACACTGGTACACACACACACACACACACACACACACACACTCACTTATAGACACACACACAGTCACTATTACACATGCACACACACTTACTGATGGACACACTGTTACACTCTCACACACACACACTTAAAGACACACACTCACTTATGGACACACTGTTACACTCTCACACACACTCACTTATAGACACACACACACACTCACTATTAGACATACACACACACTCACTTATGGACACACTGGTACACACACACACACACACTCACTTATGGACACACTGGTACACACACACACACATACACACTTATGGACACACTGGTACACACACACACACACACTCACACACATATGGACACACACTCATGGACACACACACAGACACGTATGGACATGATGGTACACACACAAACTAACAAATGGACACATTTTTGGCAATATCAATATATTTGACCGAAAATTCAAGTGAAGGTTTGTACAGTTTTGCCATTTAGGTACATAGATTTCATGTGTATCTTTTAAATTGTGTTCTACTTATTAGTTCTAAAGGAGACTTAGTTGATGTTCCCTTAACCTGCTGTCCTTCTTTGACTATTCAATATCTCGGTTTGGCCACCAAGTCAGAAATGCATATTTTACTGGGTATAGCTCTGCTGCTGCTGCTGTGTGTAGATCAGCCCACCCCTGATGGCTATTTGCTAGTGAATGACTCTCTTAGCTTTGGCTGTCTGCTGTAGGCTAACTGTGTGTAGGCTAACTGTGTGTAGGCTAACTGTGTGTAGGCTAACTGTGTGTAGGCTAACTGTGTGGAGGCTAACGTTGGCTAACTCTCTGCTGTAGGCTAACTGTGTGTACCAAAAGCCCCAGTTGAAGCAGTTACCCCAGTGGAAGTGCGTGTGTGAAGATGGATACTCAGGGGATGGAAAACAGTGCTATGGAACTCTGGAACAGGTGAGGTCTTTGTGTGTGTGTGTGTGTATATGAGTGTGTGTGTGTATGTGAGACAGTATGTTTAATTTTCAGGTTTTGCCCTTGTTTTGTTTTGAACACCCAGTATGAAGGTGCAGCTTGTATTGTGTGTGAGTGTGTGAGCGTGGGTTTATGCTTTGTATATCTCTATGTGCAGGTGGTGGCTGTTGAGCCTGTCATGAGTGAATTCTACCGTTGGGTCCAGGTAAGGAAAATATCATTCCTTTCAGCCTTTAAGGAAAGCATCATTCCTTTCAGCTTTTAAGGAAAGCATCATTCCTTTCAGCCTTTAAGCTCTGACTGCCTCAGAGGTATGAGTGTAGGGTTGGGATGGGTGGAAGGGTCAGGGTTAGGGTTAGTGGAAGGGTTAGGGTCAGGGTTGGGGTTAGTGGAAGGGTCAGGGTCTCTCAAAAGCTCAGTGTTGCCCTGCAGGATGCCCAGCTAGGCCAGTTCCTGTCAGAGGCGTCCAACATCACCATGTTTGTGCCGAGTCCGGAGGCTGTGAAGAAGATGAGCAAAAAGGACGCAGACTTCTGGCTGTCCAGTGACAACCTCCCCAGCCTGGTCAGGTCAGAGCACACACACACACACACACACACGCAGACTTCTGGCTGTCCAGTGACAACCTCCCCAGCCTGGTCAGGTCAGAGCACACACACACACACACACACACACGCAGACTTCTGGCTGTCCAGTGACAACCTCCCCAGCCTCGTCAGGTCAGAGCACACACACACACACACACACACACGCAGACTTCTGGCTGTCCAGTGACAACCTCCCCAGCCTCGTCAGGTCAGAGCACACACACACACACACACACACACACAGACTTCTGGCTGTCCAGTGACAACCTCCCCAGCCTCGTCAGGTCAGAGCACACACACACACACACACACACACGCAGACTTCTGGCTGTCCAGTGACAACCTCCCCAGCCTGGTCAGGTCAGAGGCTGTCGCACACACACACACACACACACACACACACACACACACACACACACACACACACACTCACACACACATACACCAATACACACAGACACACACACACACACACCAATACACACAGACACACACACACACCAATACACCCACACACACACACCAATAAATACCAATACACATACACTAATACACACAGAGATACACAAATCAAGACACACAGACACACACACCAATACACAGACACACCCACACACCAATACCCACAAAGACACACACATACACCAGGTGTTGTTTATACATACACACACAATAGAAGTGGACAATTACAGCTTTAAATATAGCACATTTACTTACCTCTGTCACCTAATGACTATCCCCCCTTGTCTCTCTATGGGTGTACTGAACGAATTAACAACTAGATGTTACAATGTTTTTTAGCTGAACAGAGACAAGTAGTTATATTGAGGGGGAAAGGAGTCACTGTTAACCCTGAGGCCCAGTGTTGTGATATCACAACATCTGATTTAAACCTACATAAATAAATAAATAAATATATATTTTTTTCTTTTCCAAACCACATTTACACTATTAATGGGTCCTGTTTTTCTGTTCTTTAATGCTATTGGATGGCAAAATGGGTAATAGGCTCGGTTATCTGTCCACAAAGTCATTCAACTTCAGGACCTGCCCCGGAGCTTCCTGTTTTGGACGAGTTAAATAAAAAAGGAAATAAGTAAAATTAAAAAAAAAAGTTTTTTTATCATTGATTTTTTTAGATCATGATTATTTCAGGGTACCATTGATATGCTGATATTGTGATATCTATAACTTGTTTTGTTCACGTTGTAATATTACAAAATATGATTATTTTTATTATTAATAAAAAGTTACTAAAATGTCAAAAATGAAAAAATAAAGCCTGATTTCTGCATCAGAAGCTTCCTAGAACAACATGTAAAAGGTTGAATTTTTTTTTGCTGGATGCTGGGTGCTGGATGCTGATGTCACTTTCTTTACAGGAGTCACATGGTGCAAGGCCTCTACTCCCTGAGCAGCCTCAGGGTGTCTGGACTTCAGCTCTCCGGGCTCATTAAGAGGCCACTTCCTATCATCTGGACCAATGAGGTGAAGGCAGAAAGTTGTGGAATTTTACATGATTGGTGCATTTTCCCACTTTTGCATCAGTAGGAGGAGAAAAAAACTACCTGAAAAAGCTACTCTCCCCATGCCCCCCCCCCCAATGTGTGTTGCCCCCCTCCCTAATTTGCTGTGTTACTGTAATGCATCAACTCTTTCCTCTCTGATATAAATGGGACCCTTTTAGGCTTAGTATTGTGAAGTGGGTACAAAGAGAAGACTGGCCTATTTCTCAGAATCCGAGAGTCTATGCAAACTCCTCAGAGCAGAATCCGAGTTAAAGTCTATGCAGACTCCTCAGGGCAGTTCCAGAACTTTTCACATGTCCATTTCATTTACCTGTTATTGAATTATTCACTATTGGTTATATTACCAGTAAGGAGTCATATCATTCCACAGAGTTTAAATATGACTGTGTTAACATTCATTCCACTGGCTCCCAATGTAACTGCATAAATATCATTCCACTGACTCCCAATGTAACTGTGTTAATATTCATTCCACTGACTCCCAATGTAACTGTGTTAATATTCATTCCACTGTCTCCCAATGTAACTGTGTTAATATTCATTCCACTGTCTCCCAATGTAACTGTGTTAATATTCATTCCACTGTCTCCCAATGTAACTGTGTTAATATTCATTCCACTGTCTCCCAATGTAACTGTGTTAATATTCATTCCACTGTCTCCCAATGTAACTGTGTTAATATTCATTCCACTGTCTCGCCTTCCTCCTCTGCCAGACCACAACTGTTGGTGGTGCCATGGTCATCTCACCTGATATGCCTGCAACCAATGGCATCATCCATGTCGTTGACAAGGTAATCACATGTTTTGCTTACCCAATGTCATCACCCATATAGTGATAAGGAGAGCACAAATGGCCTCATCCATATATTTGACAGTGAGTACCATTCTTCATTACCAAATGACCATCTGCAGTGTCCAAAAGGTATTTTACCTCTACATACTGGAAAAACAACATTTGGGGCCCTGTCATGTTGCGGTGCACTGTGCATTGGCGACATGCGCATGCTGTCATTACTATTCTGTGCCAGGGCATCGTTCATTTTTTCAGGTAAAAAATCACATTGTCTAGATGACACTCCGCCCTCACGGGTGACAGCCAAAAGAAGAGGTGTGGTCTGGCACAAAGCGTGCCAGATGCTATTATAAGGACGCAAAAACCAAATTCGCCAATGACCAACAAAAACCTGGTCTGTCATCAGTTGCGCATTGCTTATTTTAGCAAATGTGTGTATGTGTGTGTACATGTGGCCAAAAAAGGGTTTTTACGTAGAGCAGATGCAATTTCCCCCACTCTTTGCCTGACAAGTGCTTTTACTGCTTACCTGACAGCCTGACAGGTGCGTTCCCTCTGTCCCTCACAGGTGCTGTGTCCTGACCAGACCATGAGCATGGGGCTGCTGGAGGTGCTGAGCCACATGCCAGAACTCTCACTCTTCAGGGACAGTCTGATAGTACGTACCTTAGTGTGGTAGTACATACTCTAGTCTGATAGTACATACTCTAGCCTGATAGTACTTACTCTAGTCTGATAGTACATACTCTAGTGTGTTAGTACATACTCTAGTCTGATAGTACATACTCTAGTCTGATAGTACGTACTTTAGTGTGTTAGTACATACTCCAGTCTGATAGTACATACTCTAGTCTGATAGTATATACTCTAGTGTGTTAGTACATACTCTAGTCTGATAGTACATACTCTAGTGTGTTAGTACATAGTCTAGTCTGATAGTACATACTCTAGTCTGATAGTACGTACTTTAGTGTGTTAGTACATACTCTAGTCTGATAGTACATACTCTAGTGTGTTAGTACATATTCTAGTCTGATAGTATGTACTCTAGTGTGATAGTACTTACTCCAGTCTGATAGTACATACTCTAATGTGTTAGTACGTACTGTAAGGATCTGGCCATAGATCCTCACGGTTTTCCCCAGAAAGGTCGATACAACTCAGCCAGACATGAAGGAAAAATGCTGTTCTTAGTTTATTACAAGGACACTATGACAAGGCAAGCGGTATCAGAAGCACAACACCCTAGGCAACAACCGTGACGTCATCAGGGGGCGATCATTACAGTACTCTAGTGTGATAGTATGTACTCTAGTCTAATAGTGCATACTCCAGTCTGATAGTACATACTCCAGTCTGATAGTACATACTCTAGTCTGTTAGTACCTACTCCAGTCTGATAGTATGTACTCATGCACGAGTGGAACTCTAACTTGATTGTACCTGATTATGTGTGTTTGTGCATGAATGTGACTGTAAGAGTAAGACATTTATAAAACGAGAGTCAAATGCACTTTACTCAAATTCAACTATGTGCAGTGGTAAATATGACCAGCACTAGTCTGTGTCAGTGTGCAGTGGTAAAAATTTACCAGCACTAGTGTGTGTCAGTGTGCAGTGGTAAAAGTGACCATCACTAGTGTGTGTCAGTGTGCAGTGGTGAAAACCAGCACTAGTGTTTTGGTCCTGCTATGGGACACTCTCTGTGTCATGTCTAATGGTCTGTTCGTCTCCCCAGAAAAACAACCTGACCAAAAAGCTGGACTCCTCTTCTGCCATCACTGTGTTTGCTCCCACCAACAGCGCCATCACAGCCTTCCTCAGCCAATCACAACCAGGCCTCTCTGCTCTGGTACCAGGCCACACATCCTTCAGTTTTATTTTGATTAGTCTCACCTGGCCAAACCTCCCCTGCTGCTACATGTGTGTGTGTGTGTGTGTGTGTGTGTGTGTGTGTGTGTGTGTGTGTTTAGGCGTCTAACGTGACGAAGTATCACATAGTGCTGGGGGAGAAGCTGCTGGCGTCGGACCTGCTGGATGGGCTGTACAAGGACACCATGCTGGGCTTCTCCTATAGGCTCGCCACCTTCCGCAGAGACAACACTGTGAGACATTACAATAACATCTAAATAACATCTAAATAACATTTAATAACATCGATCATCACTGCTGTACAAGGACACCATGCTGGGCTTCAGCTACCAGCTCGCCACCTTCCACAGAGACAACGCTGTGAGACACATCATTACCATAACATTTAATAACATTTAATAACATTTAATAACATATATCATTACTGCTGTACAAGGACACCATGCTGGGCTTCAGTTACAGGCTTGCCAACTTCCACAGAGACAACACTGTGAGACACATCATTACCATAACATTTAATAACATCTAAATAACATTTAGCATTACTGCTGAGCAGGACATTTCTATTACATTGGCCCAGTCATGAGGATAAGCCAAGAACTGCGTTTAAAGAATTGATGTGACACATTTTCCCCCATTGCTATTATACATTAAAGCTACATGTGCTAGAGTTTCACATGATGTGTATTCTTCATTGAATCCAAAAGCTCATGCATACCAAGTCAGTAAATTTCTCATGAAGATGCATTATAAATCAGGATCATTATAATCATTACAATCATTATAAATCAGGACTTTACTGTAGCACGTGGTCAGTTTGGGTCAATAAATTTCTCATCATTATAAATCAGGTCAAGATTTTTTTCTCTCTTTCTCACTGTGTGTGTGTGTGTGTGTGTATACGTGTGTGTGTGTGTGTGTATGTGTGTATGTGTGTGTGTGTGGGCATGCGCGCGGGTGTGTGTGCGTGTGTCTGTGTGTGCATGTGTGTGTGTGTGTGTGTGTGTGTATGTGTGTGTGCGTGTGTGTGTGTGTGCGTGTTATCCAGCTGATGGTGAACGATGCCTACATCAACGTGACGGACACCAGATGCAGCCAAGGGGTGGTGCACACCATCAGCTCCGTCCTGACCATCCCAAACAACCGCTGTGACAAGAAGAACACCGAGGTCTTCACGGTATGGCCAACTCCATGCCCCTAACTCTAACCCTAACCCTAGGCACCCCCCCTTTACACTGTTTTCACATTCACAGAGACTCATTTCCTTACAGCATCAGACTGACTACTTTCCTTCTCTTCCTAGCCCCATAGCATGACCACCTCCACTCTAAGATGCTGGCCAGTCTATGTATCTAATCATACATTAAATGTCCTGGCCAGTCTATGTACCTAATCATATATTAAATGTCCTGGCCAGTCTGTTTATGTAATCATACATTAAATGTATTGTTATTTATAGTGCAGTGTCACCATCTGCATCATGGTGATATGGTGTAGAGTTTGTGTTGTTGTGTTGCCAGGGAAATGTATGGAATGCTTGTGTTGTTGTTGCGTTGCCAGGGGAAATGTATGGAATGCTTTGCAGCAATGATCAGAGGGTGTCCAGAGGGATCTACCCCAATGGTGAGATGTTTTTCTGATATATATTTATTGAGATATTATTTTGATATATATTTTGCTTTCCCACAGGCACTATCAAATACACATGCAAACACACACATGTATTCACCACCCCCCCCCACACACACACACACACACACCCACACACACACACACACACACACAAACACACACTGTAACATACTGTGCATTTATATGACTGTGCCTCTTCAAGAAGTAGAAATAAATTTCTGTATTTGTGTGTGTGTGTGTGTGTGTCTGTGTGTGTGTCTGTGTGTGTGTTTGTGTGTGTGCGTGTGTGTGTGTCTGTGTGTGCGTGCGCACGCATGTGTGTTATCTGGATACAACATGAACAGACGCCATTCTCGAGGAGGAAGTGCATGTACAAGATCTCACTGATTGGAGGCTTCCATTCCATCGGCTGCAAGATGGTGTGCGTCAACAGCACCATTGTAGGTGCTCCGCATGGTCACAGTGCACAGCCACACACACTCACACACACACACACACACACACACACACACACACACACACACACATTCATACACAAACACACACTCACACTCTGTCACTTAGACCCAATTGCAGGACACCAACTATCCCAGGAACAACTTCAGGACACGTGTGCAAGCCATGAGCAAGCAAGGACTGACTGAGACAAACACATGAGCAAGCAAGGACTGACTGAGACACACACAGGACTGACTGAGACACACACAGGACTGACTGAGACAAAGACAGGGGCTCAAAGACCTCACCAGACACACACCACAGGGGCTCAAAAACATCACAAGACACACACTACAGGGGAAATACATGGGGACACTAATCACAAGACACACACCACAGGGACACTAATCACAAGACACACACCACAGGGACACTAATGACAAAACACACAGCACAGGGCAAAGACAAACAAAGCCCAGGTGAACACAGTAGGGTCAATGGGCAGGCAACCAGACAGATGAGGCACGGGTCGAATGATGACAAAATACATGGGATACATGCTCGCACCTTTCCGATGACACAGAAGTCATGTGTTGTGTGTGGTGGACAAGGAGGGGGTGGGGGTTGTAGTGGGGTGTACTGAGAGTTCAACTCAAGTCAAGTCAAATCAAGATGTTTGTAGCATATAAACAAAACAACAGAGTTGCCCCAGGGTGCTATCTCTCTCTTTGACTATCTCTCTCCCTCTCTCTGACTATCTCTCTCTCTCCCTCTCTCTGACTATCTCTCTCTCTCTGACTATCTCTCTCTTTGCCTCTCTCTCTCTATCTCTCTCTCTGACTATCTCTCTCTCTCCCTCTCTCTGACTATATCTCTCTCTCTGACTATCTCTCTCTATCTCTCTCTATCTGACTATCTTTCTCTCTCTCTCACTATCTTTCTCTTTCCCTCTCTCTGTCTATCTGTCTCTCTCTGACTATCTCTCTCTCTCTCTCTGACTATCTCTCTCTCTCTCTCTCTCTCTCTGACTATCTCTCTCTTGCCTCTCTCTCTCTCTATCTCTCTCTCTGACTATATCTCTCTCTCTCTTTGCCTCTCTCTCTCCCTCTCTCTGACTATCTCTCTCTCTCTGACTATCTCTCTCTTTGCCCCTCTCTCTCTCTCTCTCTCTATCTGACTATCTTTCTCTCTATCTGACTATCTCTCTCTCTCTCTCTCTGACTATCTCTCCCTCTCTCTCTCTGACTATCTCTCTCTCTCTCTGACTATCTCTCTCTCTCTTTGCCTCTCTCTCTCTCTCTCTCTCTCTGACTATCTCTCTCTCTCTCTCTCTCTATCTCTCTCTCTCTCTGACTATCTCTCTCTCTCTTTGCCTCTCTCTCTCTCTCTCTCTCTCTGACTATCTCTCTCTCTCTCTCTCTCTCTATCTCTCTCTCTCTCTGACTATCTCTCCATCTCCCTCAGGTTAGGCAGTGCTGCACTGGCTTCTTCGGGCCTCAGTGTGAGCCGTGTCCGGGGCCTGGGGGGCTGGCGTGTGGGGGCAGGGGCGTGTGCTCGGATGGCACCAGTGGGACTGGAGTGTGTCGCTGCAATGTGGGATTCGATGGCACCGCCTGTGAACTGTGCCAGCCGGGGAAATATGGCATCCACTGCGACCTAGGTACTGCTGCATGTGCTATGTCTATCTAACCCTATGTTTACCCCAACACCAGCCCTGACACCAGCCCTAACACAGCCCCAACCCCAACCCCAACCCCAACACCAACCCTAACACCAGCCCTAACCCCAGCCCTAACCCCAGCCCTAACCCCAGCCCTAACCCCAACCCTAAATACCAGAGTCCCTACTTTGCCATTTGTGTCAGGGATGACTAAAATGTCAGACAGTCAGTCAGCAACAGTAACAAGTACGCAATTGTTAGAGCTGTTGCCATCAGTTTTCACTGTGTGTGTGTGTGTGTGTGTCTGCGTCTGTGTCTGTGTGTGTGTCTCCCACAGACTGTACGTGTGAGCATGGGCAGTGCAAAGAGGGTCCAGAGGGTGATGGCACATGTGATTGTGAGCTGGGCTGGACAGGACCAAACTGTTCCAAAGGTATGAAGCTGAAAACAGCAGCTCCCAAACATCTGTACTTTATTTGTGTGTGTGTGTGTGTGTGTGTGTGTGTGTGGAGGGGGCGTGGTGTCTGATATGTCCCTGCTCTGGGAAACTTAATCAAGGCCCATCTATATCCTGGTGTGAACGCTAGGCTGCTAACTCTGCTATGCCTTTGTTTACTCCGCGTTTCTCTACACTTCTGTTAGCTTGCTTGTGTCCTCCTTTTAGAAGTCGCTTTGGGTAAAAGTGTCTGCTAAATATAATGTAATGTAATGTTCATCCTCTACCTGTTGTGTTGTTCCAACAGCTATGAGTCGTGATTCCTGTGGAGGAACGTGCCACACCAGTGCCAAGTCAGTCCTCATTC
>CM059275.1:32431060-32433560 GCA_030347295.1 Setipinna tenuifilis | reverse complement strand
CACTTCTCCATCAGTAATAATAATAAAAGCAGCATGAATTAAACATACTGCTTGCCAGGCTTTTAGCAGCACTGCACACTTGTCTGTTGTGTGTGTAACATGACGTGTGTGTGTGTGTGTGTGTGTGTGTGTGTGTGTGTGTAGTATGTGAGCACTGCACATGTGTCTGTCGTGTGTGTGTGTGTGTGTGTGTGTGTGTGTTTGTAGTATGTGAGTACTGCACACGTGTCTGTTGTGTGTGTAACGTGACGTGTGGTATGTGCAGGAGACTCTGAAGTGTGACGTTATGGGAGATGTCAGCTTCCACAGCAGAGGCTGCCAGCCCGTATGTACGCTGCCGCACTGGAAACGACAGTGTTGTCATGGCTACTACGGACGCGACTGCCTGGGTAAGACAACTGCAAGCAGATGTACTTAGGCATTACTTTATTTCTACTAATACACAGAGCAGATGTGCTGCATTATCTGATATAATTAGTTGTAACATATATATGATATAATGCATATCTGATATCTGATATAATTGGGTGTGGTATATGTGATATCTGATGTAATTGGCTGTGGTATATGTGATATCTGATGTAATTGGGTGTGGTATATGTGATATAATTGGGTGTGGTATATGTGATATATAATTGGCTGTGGTATATGTGATGTTGTATGTGTGGCCATCTGCCCACCGGTGTTCGTGTCATCCACTGTCCCATCATGCCCTGTCCCAGCCTGTCCTGGAGGCGCAGAAGCTCCGTGTGGCGGCCGTGGCAGGTGTGACGAAGGCAGCCTGGGCAACGGCACCTGCGCCTGTGACGCAGGGTTCACAGGGGATGCCTGCGAGCTGTGTGACGAGGGGCGCTTTGGACCTGACTGCAAAGGTGAGTCCTTCAATATGCCCTATCTCAATATGCCCCATCTCAATATGCCCTATCTCAATATGCCCCATCTATCTTGGACCTGACTGCAAAGGTGAGTCCTTCAATATGCCCTATCTCAATATGCCCCATCTCAATATGCCCTATCTCAATATGCCCCATCTCAATATGCCCCATCTATCTTGGACATGACTGCAAGGTGAGTCCTTTGTAGGCCTCGGAGTTATGGAAAAAAATATGACCACGATATATTTTTCGATGTTGATCACGATTAGGGCTGGGCAATAGAGCTTCAAATGAAAGTCGTCTTTAATTCACTGGTCACATGACATGGCAAAATCACATGACAACACGTGGAATTGGGCTTTTAATGGACAGCATGTGAACACACAGTGAAATGCAAAGAATATAAATAAAGTTTGCAAAATAAATAATAACAGTATTAATAAACAACGATTAGTACTCACATGCTTGGTAATTGTCAATTAACAGTTACAACCCGTTTGATTAATTTTTTGATTAATTGCCCCACCCCAACATGCACTTTCTCTCTTGGACCTGTGCAGGGGTGAGTCCTTCGATATGCTCCTTGACCATATTCATGTCATTGCAGTGAAGGGCATTGTTACATCTACTTGCTTTTCTCCAGCCTGTAACTGCACAGCCAATGGGTCATGTGACCAGGGTCGGCATGGCGACGGCAGCTGTTTCTGCTCGGAGGGCTGGACGGGGGCGCGGTGCGAGACGGAGCTGGGGTCTGTCCCCATCTGCAACCCCCCCTGTGCCCCCAAGGGTGTGTGCATGGAGAACAACACCTGTGTGTGCAAGCCCTTCTATGAAGGAGATGGCCTCACCTGCACAGGTAAGAGCCACAGCCACTATACTAGCTATACATGCTAACTAGCATAGTTAGCTAACTAGCATAGCCCTGAGGTGTTTGACTGTGCATGTTAACTAGCATAGCATTATGGCCCTTATGACTGCATGTGCTAACTAGCATAGCATTATGGCCCTTATGACTGCGCATGCTAACTAGCATAGCATTATGGCCCTTATGACTGCATGTGCTAACTAGCATAGCATTATGGCCCTTATGACTGCATGTGCTAACTAGCATAGCATGATGGCCCTTATGACTGTGCATGCTAACTAGCATAGCCTTGAGGCCCTTATGACTGCATGTGCTAACTAGCATAGCATTATGGCCCTTATGACTACGCATGCTGACTAGCATAGCCTTGAGGCCCATTGAGCCTAGAGTTACCATTACAACTGAATGATTTTGCTACTACTAAACCACACTATCAACTGATAAATTTATGCGCCAGTGACTGAACAGCCTAAGTGTAATTTCTCTGTTAATTCTCTCTCCATCTCTTCCCTGTGTGGTGGCTGGGCTGGGCTGGCTAGTGGCTGACCTGTGTAAGTACTGGAACGGTGGCTGTGCTGCAGGAGCCAAGTGCAGCCAGAAGGGGGAGAAAGTGAGCTGCAGCTGCCCGCAGTTCCACAAGGGTGACGGCTTCGTCTGCAGCCCCATCGACCCCTGTGCGGAGAGCGACAACGGGGGCTGCCACGAGCACGCCGTCTGCAAAATGACTGGGCCTGTAAGTACAAGTGTGTGTGTGTGTATG
>CM059275.1:32418560-32426060 GCA_030347295.1 Setipinna tenuifilis | reverse complement strand
CCCACCCTCATGTGTGTCTGTTGGTTGTTCTCAGCAAATCCTGAACTACTCTGACCACTCCGCCAGTGGCAAGGCCTACATGAGACGCCTCAGCAACCTGACTGGCCAGGCCACCTTATTCGTCACAGACAACAATGGGCTGAATGAGAACCAGGTGAGATGTTCATCATCTATCTACTGAAGCCACACACACACACACACACACACACACACACACACACGATTACACACACACATGCACATCTCTCCCCTCCTCTCCTCCTTCTCTCTAAGAGGTCTGGTCTAAAAAGGAGTCTCCTTTCTCCCCTCCTTCTCCATCCTGTCCAATCAGACGCTGTCGTTCCGTGACCTTGAGTATCACCTGTTGGACGTGCGTGCGCTGCCTCTGGAGGAGTTGCGGAACGGCAGCCGCATCCGCACGCGCCTCGGCCAGCCTGTCACCGTCACCGGCGTGCCCGACCTCAACGACCCCTCCAAGCTGGTGAGGGGGCAGCTAGTGTAGGACTTGTGCCTTTGTGTTGAAGTAATGTGTGTGTAAGTCATGTGTGTGTAAGTAATGTGTGTGTAAGTAATGTGTGTGTTTGAGTAATGTGTGTAAGTAATGTGTGTGTAAGTAATGTGTGTTGAAATAATGTGTGTGTGAGTAATGTGTGTGTAAGTAATGTGTGTTTGAGTAATGTGTGTGTAAGTAATGTGTGTTTGAGTAATGTGTGTGTAAGTAATGTGTGTTTGAGCAATGTGTGTGTAAGTAATGTGTGTGTAAGTAATGTGTGTTTGAGCAATGTGTGTGTAAGTAATGTGTGTTTGGGTAATGTGTGTGTAAGTAATGTGTGTTTGAGTAATGTGTGTGTAAGTAATGTGTGTTTGGGTAATGTGTGTAAGTAATGTGTGTTTGAGTAATGTGTGTGTAAGTAGTGTGTGTGTAAGTAATGTGTGTATGAGTAATGTGTGTTTGAGTAATGTGTGTGTAAGTAATGTGTGTGTAAGTAATGTGTGTTTGAGTAATGTGTGTGTAAGTAATGTGTGTGTAAGTAATGCGTGTGTAAGTAATGCATGTGTAAGTAATGTGTGTTTGAGTAATGTGTGTGTAAGTAATGTGTGTTTGAGTAATGTGTGTGTAAGTAATGTGTGTTTGAGTAATGTGTGTGTAAGTAATGTATGTTTGAGTAATGTGTGTGTAAGTAATGTGTGTGTAAGTAATGTGTGTTTGAGTAATGTGTGTTTGAGTAATGGATAACAAGCATGTAACAATGTAATCCTCTAATACACTAGACCGCCTCCCGGTACATAGATGGCAGTTTCCTGATCGAGTCCGACATCCTGGCCTCCAATGGCATCATCCATGTCCTTCAGAAACCACTGACCGCTCCGCCACCAAAGCCAGCAGTAAGTCTGCCTCTGGTGTGTGTGTGTGTGTGTGTGTATGTGTGTGTGTGTGTCTGTCTCTGTGAGTCTGACTCTGTCTCTGTGAGTCTGACTCTGTTTCTGTAAGTCTGTCTCTGTCTCTGTGAATCTGACTCTGTCTCTGTGAGTCTGACTGTCTCTGTAAGTATGTCTCTGTCTCTGTGAGTCTGACTCTGTCTCTGTGAGTCTGACTGTCTCTGTAAGTCTGACTCTGTCTCTGTAAGTCGGACTCTGTCTCTGTGAGTCTGACTCTGTCTCTGTGAGTCTGTCTCTGTCTCTGTAAGTCGGACTCTGTCTCTGTAAGTCGGACTCTGCCTCTGAGAGGCGATGGCCCAGTGTGTACTTGCTTTTAAAACACTGGTTATAAGAGGACGACACTATACACACTGGTTATAAGAGGACGACACTATACACACGTTCCACTTCTGGTGTAGATGCCCAGAATTTCAAAAGCAAGAGTGGAAAGGGTTAAAAAAGAACTCGGTCTGTCTTCTCTGACCTTTGACCTGGATGTTGTTGTTGCCCCTCAGCTCCACGTGGGGCAGCAGGCTGGCATGGGCATGGGGGTGGTGCTGCTGCTGCTGCTGATTGCTGCCGTGCTGTTTGTGGGATACCACTTCTACACACACAAGGCCAAGCCCTTCCACTTCCACTACTTCAGGGTATGTGCCTGCCTCTTTTTTGTTATATACTTCTCATTTATGGAATTAATAATAATAATAATAATAATAATAATAATAATAATAATAATAACCTTTACTTGTATAGCACAGTTCATACATACAAGATGCAGCTCAAAGTGCTTTACAGTTTGGCAAGGTCACAAACAAAACAGCATTGCCTGTGAATTGCCTGTGGTGTGCTGTGCTGATTTTTTGTATGGTTTAATGACATCAAAAATGAACTTTGAACTCCATTAATGTGGCTCCCTGCATGCATGTGTGTTGCCATGTAAGTTTCAATGCTGTGAGCAGGACATTTTACTGTATCTAGTGTATATAAACATACAGTGCATTTACAGTATATTACTGCTTTTGAAGCACCAAGGATAGAGCCCAGACAAACTCCATTACACTACACTGTATTACTGTAATATGAGAGTCTTGAGCAATGTTATTTTTTCATTTTCTCTAGAAGTGAAAGAGAAAGACTCATACTTTCAATTGTCACTCATTCATACATATCACAATGTGGAGGTCACATTGGTGATTTCATTATATGGCCACCTACTAAACAGATTTAGTACACCCATGTTTAAGATGTCGTAACATGAAAGGTTTCTGTGTGTCTGTATGTGTGTGCGTGTGCGTGTGTGTGTGTGTGTGTGTGTTTGTGTGTGTCTGTCTGTCTGTCTGTGTGTGTGTGTCCCTATGTATGTGTGTCTCTCTTCCCACGTGTCTTTGTGTGTGTGTGTGTGTGTGTGTGTGTGTGTGTGTGTGTGTGTTTAGGAGGATGACGGAGAAGACAGTGTACCAGAGTCAAACATCTGCAACCCCATGTATGACAGTGTGTCTGCCCCCGCAGCAGGAGCGGGAGAGCTGCCTGCAGGCCTGTCTGAGCTGGCAGTGAGTCCCCTTCTGCCTCCCTCACACAATAACTCCAACAGACATGGAGTCCATATCCAATAACTCCAACAGACATGGAGTCCATATCCAATAACTCCAGCAGACATGGAGTCCATAACCAATAACCCCAACAGACATAGAGTCCATAACCAATAACTCCAGCAGACATGGAGTCTGTAACCAAAAGCCTGAGACCCTTCCTGAATGTCACATGTCTTTACTGTAATGTGTGTTAACACCTGTTGTGTTGTGTCACAGGATGACAAACATCAGGTGGTGTCTGCTGGTTCGTACAGCCTGCAAGAAAGCTGAGGACCTGCATGGCACACATCGCCCTGAGGACCTGCATGGCACACATCGCCCTGGATCTGTGGTCTTCCCATCCTGCTGAGATCTTTGCTTCACAGTGAAATAATCAGGCCACTTTTAAAACACAAAGAACAAGCCATGATATGAAGATAGAGAATGTGTTTGATTTGTTGTGTTAGTATTTGTTGAAGACTGCTGTAACAGAGAGTTATGGTCTGCATGGGTGATTGTCAAAAGATATTTTGGAGAGTAAGTTTTGTAAGACAACCAAAGCCGAACTACTATCTTTGTGTGTGTTTGTGTGTGTGTGTGTGTGTGTGTGAGCGAGCGAGAGAAAGAGAGAGACAGAGATTTTGCCTAATGTGCCATTATGAAACCTGCTAAAATGTGAATTATGTTGAGTTAATAACTGATCATCAGATGAAAATGAATAATTGGAAACCAAACATCTGCACCAGACATTTGTTACAATTGAAGGATCTGTGTCCTGTTATCCTTCTGAAGAAAATAAAAAATTGACAGACTTTCATAATTGTATCGTGTGCTAGAGTCTATAAATCTTCCCTTCTGCCTTTGGGGTAACTCCATAGGTAAACCTGTGTCCAGGTGTTTGGGTTAACTCCACAGGTAAACCTGTGTCCTGGTCTTTGGAGTAACTCCACAGGTAAACCTGTGTCCTGGTGTTTGGGGTAACTCCACAGGTAAACCTGTATCATATAGAGCTTCAAATCTGCCAAAGTTTCTTTTTAACTACAGCAACCAGAAATATTAATTTGCCCTGCAGTTGAAGAAGAGTTTGACCTGACCAATGGCATCATAATGGCAGCTGTCACTAGTGGTTAGGGAGTCGGCAGGTTGCAGGTTCAATTTCCATCCCAGTACAAAACAAAACCCTCCACACTGGGCCTGAGGGTTAGGGTTAAAGTTAGGCTTCAGCCTGAGGGTTGGGGTGCAGGTTGGGCTGTGGCCTGAGGGTTGGGGTGCAGGTTGGATACTGAAGGGAGGCATGCTCCTCCACAGTGGTCCTGAGGGGCTGACATCTCTGCAGCTGGAGTATCATCCATGACATCACTCATCACTGATGACATCACTTATGACATCACTCATACCCCACAGTACAGGTTGTTTGCTGGTCCTCCTGCAGTGCCAGACAATGGGCCCTATTTTGCCGCGGCGCATTGTGCATTCGCGACATGCGCATGCTGTCATTGCTATTCTGTGCCAGCGCAACGTTCATTTTTTCAGGCAAAAAATCACGTTGTCTAGATAGCAGATGACATTGCGCCGTGACGGGCGGTCAGCGAAAAGAAGAGGTGTGGTCTGGCGCAAAGCGCACCAGATGCTATTATGAGGACGTATAAACCATTTGCGCTTTTGATTAATAAAAAGGTGCTTTTTCGTCACTGGCGCATTGTTGAAAAGCTATTTTAGAGGCGCACAACGCTTTGAACCCCGATGTACCTGCTGCTGCGCCAGAGAGGCGAGCTGAACTGGCAGAAAAGTTGCAACATGTATAGCCTGTATAGCTATGTATTTGTATTTTAGTAAGCAAACATGCACAAATAATGAGAATATAGCAATGTTGTGCAGTTTATAGCAATGTTCTGCAGTGTATTTACAATTTCTTTGGCATTTTAAATAAACAGCGATTGCAATGTTCTGCAGTTTATTTACGATTTATTTTGTCGTTTTAAATAAACAGCGTGGCAAGTTGTAAGAAATAATATGGACAAATCATCAAAAAGAAAACTAGTGGACTAATGGTTTGATGGACCTATACCTTCCGTTTATTTTTGATGTTTCCTTTGAGTTTAAGGCTTTGTTTCCCGTCTTCTAACGTTGTTGTACCGCTTTCGGCGCACAGCGCGTTGAACCCCGATGTACCTGCTGCTGCCGCAGAGAGGCGAGCTGAACTGGCAGAAAAGTTGCAACGTATAGCCTGTATAGCCATGTATTTTTATGTTTTAATAAGCAAACAGGCACAAATAATAAGAGTATAGCAATGTTTTGCAGTTTATAGCAATGTTCTGCAGTTTCTTTTGTCTTTTAAATAAACAGCGATTGCAATGCTCTGCAGTATATTTAATAAACAGCGTGGCAAGTTGTAAGAAATGAAATGGACTAATCATCAAAAAGAAAACTAGTGGACTAATGGTTTAATGGACCTCCACCTTTTATTTTTGATGTTTCCTTTGAGTTTAAAGCTTTTGTTTCACGTATTCTAACGTTGCCGCTTTGGGCACTGTTCGAAAGTTCTCTTCTTGCCAAAGGAGGACACAATTATTGAAGATATTTCCTCCCATACTTCTATGACCCGCGGAGGTTTGGGGGGATTCTTTCCATCCCCGAATATTAACTACTCACGCGCTTTTACTTCACGAACGAGCAGATCGGTCTCCTCCACCGAAAAGCTCCTCCCGTCCAGGTAAATCCGCCATCGCAATAGCAACAGGCTATGGACAATGCGCCCGCTGGCTCTTAAAGGGAATGAGAGTATAATCTCATTGGTTAATTGTATGTTACGCCCAAAACACACCCATGACTAATGAAGTAACTTAACCCAACCCTTTTGAACGATGCGCCTGGCGCAATGTTCGCTTTTTCCGCCGTGAAAATACCAAATTGTGTCGGGAACGCCCCCAAAGCAACTTGCGCGACAGACTTTAGACAATGCGCTTATGATCGTGAAAATAGAGCCCAATGAGAATCAAAAAATATTTGGAGTTTGTAGTCCTCATCAGATGGGCACAACCAACCTTCACCAGCCTGCTGTGACCTGTGTGTGTTTGATGTGTCTCCCCACCTGTTACCGCCTCTCCCAATGATGTGACTGAGGTCTGGCCTGCATTTCAGGTGGTGTTGTACAGATGTAAACCATGGGATTTCAGGTGGTGTTAGAGAAAGAGATCACTGATATGTTTTGTTTCTGATCTGAGGTGTTCTGCTATGGTGTATAGTTGTGCTAATCATGTGTAGTTTTTTGGGCCCTGTGTGTGTGTGTGGGCTCTGTTTGCAAGATTGTGCCTCAGCAATTGTTAAAAACTGTTCTTAATTGTTAAAGGGACATCAAAACACCTAGACCATACAAGGTGACCATACCATATACACCCAGACCATATACACCCAGACCATACCAAATACCCAGACCATACACCCAGACCATACCATATACACACTGACCATACCGAATACCCAGACCATACCATATACACCCAGACCATACCATATACACCCAGACCATACCATACACCCAGACCATACACCCAGACCATACCATATACACCCAGACCATACCATACACCCAGACCATACACCCAGACCATACCATATACCCAGACCATACACCCAGACCATACCATACACCCAGACCTTACACCCAGACCATACCATATACACCCAGACCATACCATATACACCCAGACCATACCATACACCCAGACCATACCATACACCCAGACCATACCATATACACCCAGACCATACCATATACACCCAGACCATACCATACACCCAGACCATACCATACACCCATACCATACACCCAGACCATACCATATACACCCAGACCATACCATATACACCCAGACCATACCATACACCCAGACCATACCATACACACCCAGACCATACCATATACACCCAGACCATACCATACACCCAGACCATACCATATACCCAGACCATACCATACACCCAGACCATACACCCAGACCATACACCCAGACCATACCATACACCCAGACCATACACCCAGACCACACACACTGAGCCCTCCTGAGTGAGTACAGGGTAGAGTTTGTCGGCAGTGTCCTGCAAGTTCAGCCCAGTGTCAGTGTTAGCAGGGTATGCACTCTGACCAACATTATATCCTATAGGTGCATCTCAATAAAGTAAAATATAATTTATTTATGTGTGTGTGTGTGCATAGGAGTGTCAGGGTAGTGTGTGTGTGTGTGTGTGTGTGTGTGTGTGTGTGTGTGTGTAGAAGTGTCGGGTAGTGTGAGTAGGGTGTCAGGTGTCATGGGCACAGGGCTACTTTAGGTCACATGCTGACACTCAGAACTGCTGTGGCCGTTGCCATAGTGACATGTCACCACCCCCCCCCCCCCTTCCCCCCAGGAGGCTATCGATTCCCCTCATCACCTGAGAGGAGAGGAGGACAGAGCGCACGTGAGAGGAGAGTAGCACGGAGCAACTACCTGTTTCAGAGGAGAGAATATCT
>CM059275.1:32408560-32411060 GCA_030347295.1 Setipinna tenuifilis | reverse complement strand
AGCTGTTCAAGCTGGAGCTGGAGGAGGCTACCGAGCGCGTGCAGTGTGCGCTGCAGGTTCTGGGCTCGTACCGCCGCTGCTTCCTGGTCTACCGCGACAAGCTCACGCCCACCGGGCCCTACAGCCAATCAGGACGCCCCGTCCAGCCCTGGGACTTCCCCTCGGAGCTGGTCTTCCATCGCACCGACTGCATCGTGGAGAGACTCCTCATGGTGGAGGTGAGGCCCATAGACATATAAATATAGACTCATAGACACATACACATAGATGGTGACTCCTCATGGTGGAGGTGAGGCCCATAGACATATAAATATAGACTCATAGACACATACACATAGAGGCCGCATTGAGCTGGTGGCTCCTCATGGTGGAGGTGAGACGGGCTGTGATGTCATCATAGAGAGACTCCTCATGCTGGAGGTGAGTGACTCATGCTGGAGGTGAGTGACTCATGGTGGAGGTGAGGCCCATAGACATATACACATAGATGGTGACTCCTCATGGTGGAGGTGAGAGTCTCCTCATGGTGGAGGTGAGAGTCTCCTCATGGTGGAGGAGAGAGTCTCCTCATGGTGGAGGTGAGAGTCTCCTCATGGTGGAGGTGAGACTCATAGACATATAAACATAGACGCCGCATTGAGCTGGTGGCTCCTCATGGTGGAGGTGAGGCCCATAGACACATACACATAGACGCAGCATTGAGCTGGTGGCCAGTTGCTGGGATACATCAGCGGCTCCTCATGGTGGAGGTGAGGCTGGCCGTGATGTCATCATCGTGGGACAGATGGAGGCACTGTGGAAGTGTTCAGATGATGATACACTGGACAACTTTTGAGCAATGTCAGGCACTTTATCACTGATATTAGGCAAGACAGGTTTATCAAGAGAACTATGATGAGCCACAGGCAACTTTTTCTGGTCATCCGATCTTAAAATTGAGAACCTATCATGTTGCCTGGCAACAATGCTCTAAAAGTTGCCCTGTGTATGATCAGGGTTATGGTCTGTCAAGGAGGGTTAGTGTGTGTGTGTGTGTCTGTTGGTTGGTTTGGTCTTTGTTTTTTGTGTGTTATTCAGATGTTTGGTGTAGTATGTGTGATTCAGGACTTGTTTGTTGGTGTGTGTGTGTTGTGTAAGAGTTATTTGTTGGTGTGTGTGTTGTGTATGAGTTTCTTGTTGATGTGTGTGTGTGTTTGTTTTGCTTAGGAGTTTTTGGTTTGTGTATGTGTTGTAAGGAGTTGTTTGTTTGCATGTGTGTTTGTTGTGAGGAGTTGTTTGCGGGTGTTTGTGTTGTGTAGGAGTTGTTTGTGTATATTTGTCTTGTGTAGGAGTTGTTTGTGTGTGTTTGTGTTTGTAGGAGTTGTTTGTGTTTGTGTGTGTATGAGTTGTTTGTGTGTGTTTGTGTTGTGTAGGAGTTGTTTGTGTCTGTGTGTTGTGTCAGAGTTGTTTGTGTGTGTTTGTGTTGTGTAGGAGTTGTTTGTGTGTGTTTGTGTTTGTAGGAGTTGTTTGTGTATGTTTGTGTTGTCTAGGAGCTGTTCGTGTGTGTTTGTGTTGTGTAGGAGTTGTTTGTGTTGTGTAGGAGTTGTTTGTTTGTATGTGTGTTGCGTAGGAGTTGTTTGTGTGTGTTTGTGTTTGTAGGAGTTGTTTCTGTGTTTACGTTGTGTGTGTGTTGCGTAGGAGTTGTGTGTGTGTGTTTGTGTTTGTAGGAGTTGTTTGTGTTTGTGTGTGTATGAGTTGTTTGTGTGTGTGTTTGTGTGTGTAGGAGTTGCTTGTGTGTGTTTGGGTTTTGTAAGAGTTATTTGTGTGTTTGTGTTGTGTATGACTTGTGTGTGTGTGTGGGTTGTGTAGGAGTTATTTGTGTGTGTGTGTGTGTGTTTGTAGGAGTTGTTTATGTGTGTGTGTGTGTGTGTGTGTGTGTGTGTGTGTGTGTGTGTGTAGGAGTTGTTTGTGTGTGTTTGTATGTTTGTGTTGTGTAAGAGTTGTTTATGTGTGTGTGTGTGTGTGTGTAGGAGTTAATTGTGTGTGTGTGTGTGTGTGTGGGAGTTGTTTATGTGTGTGTGTGTGTGTGTGTAGGAGCTGTTTGTGTGTGTTTGTTGTGTATGACTTGTGTGTGTGTGTGTAGGAGTTGTTTGTGTGTGTTTGTGTGCGTAGGAGTTGTTTATGTGTGTGTGTGTGTGTGTGTGTAGGAGTTGTTTGGGTGTGTGTTGTGTTAGAGGTGTTTATGTGTGTGTGTGTGTGTGTGTGTGTGTAGGAGTTAATTGTGTGTGTGTGTGTGTGTGTGTGTGTAGGAGTTGTTTGCGTCGGCGCTGGACTTCCTGAAGCTGGAGCGTGTTGAGCTGGGCGGCTCCAGAGGGAAGATCCTGAGCGAGCTCATCTACAGCATGAACGACCAGTTTCACGACAGCTGGAGGATCCTCAGGGAGAGCAAATACGACCCACTCGACTACACCAATGAGGTTAACACAGTACTCAAGCACACACTCTCTTTCTCTCTCTCACA
>CM059275.1:32401060-32403560 GCA_030347295.1 Setipinna tenuifilis | reverse complement strand
GGGTCTGCTGGAGGTCTTGGATCAGCAGGATGAGGAAGTGTTCTCCAGCTGGTGCGTGGGATTGGACGAGCTATGCCACGCCCACCTCAACGAGCCCCTCCTCCGTCTCGACGCTGATACGGGCCTGTACAGCCTCAACTTCCACCCAGCGGTCAGCCTGCCACACGCACACACACACACACAGACACACACACACACACACACACACACACACACATACACACGCACACACAAACACAGACACACACACACACACACACACACACAGTACATCAGTTAGCCTGGACTCGCACATTACTTATGACCGCCATTAATGTGTACTAATCCTGGTTTGTGTGTGCATGTGTATTGTGTGTGTGTATGTGTGTATGTGTGTGTGTGTGTGTGTGTGTGTGTTTGTACGTGTGTGTGCGTGTGTGTGTGTGTGTGTGTGTGTTTGTGTTTGTGTATTTATGTGTGTGTGTGTGTTTATATGTGCGTGTGTGTGTGTGTGTGTGTGTGTGTGTGTGTATGTGTGTGTGCATGTGTGTGTGTGTGTGTTGTGTATTTCTGTGTGTGTGTTTGTATGTGGGTGTGCGTGTGTGTGTGTGTGTGTTTATATGTGCATTTGTGTGCGTGTGTGTGTGTGCATGTGTGTGTGTGTTGTAGCTGACATCTGTGCTGCGGGAAGTGAAGTATCTGGGAATGTTGAGGAACGAAAACATCCCCAAAGCTGCTCTGCACCTTTTCTCCAAACGCGAGACTCTTTATTTGGTGTGTATGACATTTACTATTCGACATGTAGTTATTTCATCAATGTGATCTGTGTGGTTGTGTGTGTGTTTAAAAACAGTCTTTACCTGGTGTGTGTATGTGTGTGTGTGTTTAGAAACAGTCTTTACCTGGTGTGTATGTGTGTGTGTTTAAAAACAGTCTTTACCTGGTGTGTGTGTGTGTGTGTTTAAAAGCAGTCTTTACCTGGTGTGTGTGTGTGTGTGTGTGTGTGTCTTTGTGCAGTACACCAGCTCTCTGTCGCTGGTGACCCAATGGTATAACAAACTGCACAGCAGCATACTTCCTGTGGAGCTCCGATTGGTGGAGACTGAGCTGGAGGAAGTGAGGCGTACGCTAAGGCCCGCCCTACAGGAACTGACATGGAGTGAGGATGAGCTGGGCGGCTACATTCAGAGGTGACACTCTAGCAGCACAATTAACACTTAATGAACAACTATTACTGGTTAACGAGAGAACATGCCGTCAGAGTATAATAAAATGACATGCTGTGAGAATATAATAAAATGAGCCGTTTTGTGCTGATGATGGCACACATTGTGGGAGACTGGTGGATGATTTCAATCTTCTTTATTTCGGGGGACGTGAGTGTGTGTCTGTGTGAGTGTGTAACTGTGTGAGTGTGTGAGTGTGTGCCTGTGTGAGTGTGTGACAGTGTGAGTGTGTGAGTGTGTGAGTGTGTGAGTGTGTGAGTGTGTGAGTGTGTGAGTGTGTGTCTGTGTGAGTGTGTGAGTGTGTGAGTGTGTGAGTGTGTGTCTGTGTGAGTGTGTGAGTGTGTGAGTGTGTGACTGGGTGAGTGTGTGAGTGTGTGACTGTCTGTCTGTGTGAGTGTGTGTCTGTGTGTCGGTGTGAGTGTGTGTCTGTGTGTCTGTGTGAGTGTGAGTGTGTGACTGTGTGAGTGTGTGAGTGTGTGAGTGTGTGAGTGTGTGCCTGTGTGTCTGTGTGTCTGTGTGTCGGTGTGACTGTGTGTCTGTGTGTCTGTGTCTGTGTGAGTGTGTGAGTGTGTGATTGTGTGAGTGTGTGAGTGTGTGAGTGTGTGAGTGTGTGACGGGGTGTCTGTGTGTCCCCTCAGTGCTCGTGCGCTGGTGGAGGGCATCTCTACGCTGTGAGTGTGTGAAAGTGACTCAGTAAGATGACTTGCATGTGAGTGTGTGAGTGTGTGAGTGTGTGTGTGTGAGTGTGTGACTGTGTGACTGTGTGCCTCCTTAGCTGCAGTGACTGTGTGACTGTGTGATCATGTGACCCCTCAGTACACGTGCGCTGGTGGAGGGCATCTCTACGCTGTGAGTGTGTGAGTGTGTGAGTGTGTGAGTGTGTGACGGTGTGTGTGTGTGTCCCCTCAGCACGCGTGCGCTGGTGGAGGGCATCTCTACGCTGTGAGTGTGTGAGTGTGTGAGTGTGTGAGTGTGTGAGTGTGTGACGGTGTGTGTGTGTGTCCCCTCAGCACGCGTACCCTGGTGGAGGGCATCTCTACGCGCGTGCGGCGCAGCAAGGCCAACCTGGACACGCTGCAAGGGCTCATGGGAGCTTTCAGCCACACGGCCTTCGTGACCAGGAAGTGCAGCCGCGGCAACCAGCTGCTCGTCATGAGCGACGTAGACGACAGCATTCAACGCCAATACACACTCATCTCCTCAACCGGAGACAAGATACACCAGCTCCTCCAGGTGTGTGTGTGTGTGTGTGTGTGTGTGTGTGTGTGTGTGTGTGTGCGTGGTTGTGTGTGTGT
>CM059275.1:32383560-32388560 GCA_030347295.1 Setipinna tenuifilis | reverse complement strand
CTGTCTCTGTCAAGTCTGTCAAGGAGATGGGCATCGAGAAGGTCAGTCAAGGAGATGGGCATCGAGAAGGTCAGACACACACACACACATACACACACACACACACACACACACACACACTGGCAACACACTGCCCCCCCCCCCCCCCCATGTCCCTCTCTGTCTCTGTCAAGTCTGTCAAGGAGATGGGCATTGAGAAGGTCAGTCAAGGAGATGGGCATCGAGAAGGTCAGACACACACACACACACACACACACACACACACACACACACAAGGAGATGGGCATCGAGAAGGTCAGACACACACACACACACACACACACACACACACACACACAAGGAGATGGGCATCGAGAAGGTCACACACACACACACACACACACACACACACACACTGGCAACACACTGTCAAGGAGATGGGCATCAAGAAGGTCAGCACACCCCCCCCCCCCTCCCTCTCTGTCTCTGTCAAGTCAGTCAAGGACATGGGCATCGAGAAGGTCAGACACACACACACACACACACACACACACACAAACGTCCCTCTCTGTCTGTCAAGTCAGTCAAGGAGATGGGCTCTCTCTCTGCCCCCCCCCCCCCCTTTGCCTGCCGCCCCCCCCACACACACACAATGTCTTTTTTTGGCCCTGTTCCCCTTCTGCCTCTCTCTCTCTCTCTCTCTCTCTCTCTCTCACTCATTCACACACACTCTCTCTCTTTGTCTGCCTCTACCTGTCATGTTTGTCTGTCTGTGTCCATCTGTACAAGTCATTAGGAAAGGTGTGTGAGTCATTAGGAAAGGTGTGTGAGTCATAAAGGTGTGTGTTTTCTGTGGAAAAGGGTTAGGGTTAGGCACCTGTGGAAAAGGACCAGTTTTAAGTTTTGTTTGCGGAGGTTGATTAGATGTATTAGCTTGATGGATGATTAAGCATTAAGTTCCTAATGGTTCCCTGATGGTTCCTGATGGTTCCTGATGGTTCCCTGATGGTTCCTCTCCTGGTGTGCAGGTGTTGGGGGAGATTAACGAGACGTGGGCCCTGATGTCGCTGTCGTATGACACACACACCAGCACAGGAACCCCGCTGCTCAAGGCCGACGAGAACCTCATAGAGACGCTGGAGGACAATCAGGTAACACACAGCAGCAGCACCACAGCTAACACAGGTAACACAGCTACATAGCTAACATATGGCTAACCCACAGCTAACACAGGTACATAGCTAACATATGGCTAACCCACAGCTAACACAGGTACACAGGTAACATATGGCTAACCCACAGCTAACACAGGTACATAGCTAACATATGGCTAACCCACAGCTAACACAGGTACATAGGTAACACACGGCAGCAGCACCACAGCTAACACAGGTAACACAGCTACATAGCTAACATATGGCTAACCAACAGCTAACACAGGTACATAGATAACATATGGCTAACCCACAGCTAACACAGGTACATAGCTAACATATGGCTAACCCACAGCTAACACAGGTACATAGCTAACATATGGCTAACCCACAGCTAACACAGGTACATAGCTAACATATGGCTAACCCACAGCTAACACAGGTACATAGATAACATATGGCTAACCCACAGCTAACACAGGTACATAGCTAACATATGGCTAACCCACAGCTAACACAGGTACATAGATAACATATGGCTAACCCACAGCTAACACAGGTACATAGGTAACATATGGGTGAAATATGTGTGCATATGTGTGTTTTGATGTGTGTGTGTGTACTATGTGTGTGTATGTTTTGATGTGTGAGTGTATTGTATGTGTGTGTGTTGTTATATTTTTGGTGGATTTTGACTTTACACCCGAAGTCCCTAATCACCTTTAGGTTGCGTTGTGTTTTTTGTTGGTTAAGATAGAAGTCTGGACTCGTTGTTGCTTTGGATCAGGATCGATGATTTATTATAAATAGATGGAATATAGAGAAAATGAAATAAACTGATGGTAAGACTAAGAGTCTATCTATCCTCTGGTTCTTACAACACTCTTCCACCTTCACCGCAAAGTTCAGGCAGGCTCAGCTTTCTGTAAGGTGTTGTCTCTATGCTGGTTCGATCCGTCTTCTCTCGGGACCAGACAACGCGAGGTAGATATACTCAAAACACCAATTGTCTAAAACAGTGGAAAATAACTGGAACAGTTTCTATGTCTAAAAGTGTCTACTTTGTATGGGCATAGTTCATGGACACTCGTAGTGCTCAGTTTAGGATGGAGTAAACATTCTAATAACCCAAATAGGTGCAGCTACTAGGCCCTGCACCTGTGCTCGTGCATGATATCAGTTACTGGCTGGGCCAGCTCAGTTTAGTCTAGCAGTCTAACACAGACCCTTACTGCACAGAGAGAAAAACAGGGTGCAGTTGAAAGCTATTCATTTGACAGAATAGAGAAAATCATGTAAAATTCTACAATCCTCCCTTTTGATCACAAAAAACGATAGTTAAAGATCACAACCAAAATCAAATGAATAGACATATGGCAAATGAATGAATATATGATACAAGAATGTCTTGAAACAATAGACCTTAAATGGTTAGGTATCAACCGATGATGGCATGAGGCCACACACCCAACACTCTTTCTCCCCCTTAGCTTTGGCGTACCCATGAGCATTTTTCAAAAACACATTGTCTTTGTGCACTTCATGGTGACTATCCTAGACACAGATAACCCCATTAAACACACACAAGACAAACAGTAAAGCAGTTGTCATGGTAGTTGTCATCTTGGCGCCGTAGGAGGGTGTGGGTTGTTGAACTTCTTCCAGAAAACAGCAATAGGATATTAGTCCAAGTTGTACAGTTCAGTTCAGTTCAGTAAAAGAAGGTCTTCCTGTATAAGGTCCTGCACCCAGACATACAGACCTACAGGAAAGAACAAGGCAGTATCAGGTGGGCAAGGTAGTCTCAGTGACATAAAAGAGTAAACATCATCTGATTAGCTTAATACACACAGGATTGATTTAGCTTATGATTTATTTTATACTTTTTTTTATTTTCTTAACTCCAACAGGGTAAAGACGACTCAAAGATGAACCTGACTCAACCCTCTATCTCTTCCCCAAACTTACTCCCGTAAAAACAAAAAAATCCCAAGAAAAGCAAAGTCTTCCGTGAAACTTCCTCCCTAGATTAACCTGAATCTGGACAGAACTGAATCGACGGAATTCTTTTAACGTATATTGGCATAGATTGGATTTTTGAGCTCAAGGGGCGTCTACTAATTTACAGTGACTAGCATGGATCCATTTTGATTTTCTTTTTACTTTAACAGCAGCGTCTGTGACAAGTAGGATTTCGTACGGTCCTTCCCATTTGGCTTCGAGAGTCAAACGTTGGGGCTTGTGTATCATCACCCATTGTCCAGGCACAAGAGAATGTCCTCCTTCAGGTGGTTCACTCCATGCTTCTCGCACTCTCTTTTCTGCGGTAGAGACGGCCTCTGAGAGTTGGACGCAATAGTTCAACAGAGCGTCAGATACCAAATGTACATCAGCTTTTCTGAAATCAATCGTTTCAGGCAAAGACATTGGTCGTCCAGTAATGACTTCATATGGGCTTAGGCCAGTTTCCTTGTTGCTTGTAGCTCTCATACTACACAAGACGGCTGGTAAAGCATCAGGCCATGCAATTCCTTCTTGATGTTTCTTCGCCAGTCTTTCTTTCAAGGTTCGATTGGCCCTTTCAACTTGCCCTGAGGACTGAGGATGGTATGGGCAGTGCAGCTGCCATTGAATCTCCAGCATTCTGCACACCTCTGAACACACAGCTCCAGTGAAGTGGGTTCCTTGATCCGAACAAATCTGATCAGGTACTCCGAAGCGTGGAATGAAGTCTTTCACTAACACTTTGGCAGTGTGTAGAGCAGTTCCTCGTTTTGCTGGCACAGCTTCAATCCATCTTGAGAATTTGTCGACAATGACCAGAACATCTCTATATCCTTTGCAAGGAGGTAGTGTGATGTAGTCTACCTGTAGATGTTTAAATAGACCAGGTGGAGCAGGAGTCTTTAGCACAGGCAACTTGACCCTGCTGTCGTTGTTGTTCTTCATACAGGTTACACATCTCTTTACCACATCTTTGGCTGCTGCAGTGAATTTTGGATTCCACCACACCTGTGAGAACCGGTACTTCATTTTCTCCACTCCAACATGTCCTAGAGAATGTATCTGGACTGCCAGGTGATGCAGCAGGACTTCAGGTGCTACTACTTTATCTCCATGTCTCCACACCTCGTCATCGTGGAGTTTCACAGCTTCTTCCATCCAGATCCACTTTTCTCCTGGCGTTGCATTCTTTTGCATTGTTTTGATGTCTGACAATCTCTCTGAAGCTTTTTCGTCATCCTTTTTGACTTGTCGTATGCCATTCTCATCGTCTTTTTCCGAAAAATTTTCATCACCTTGTGATCCGTCCGTTTCTATACACTCCCCTCCTCTTTGCGCCGCCATTGCATTGCATTGTCATGACTTCCTCTTCAGGCGCACCGGGTGGAGCAACCATGCCTCTTCAGAGTGGTTTTCCAGGGAAAGGGCCTCTCGCAGCTGTTTCTTCCATTCTTCCACACCAGGGTGCAGCAACTGCTCTGGAGCCTCATCTTCCTCCAGTTCAGCAGATGGCGCTGATGGCTGTTCACCGAATTGGGCCACCCTTGTGCCAGGTGGGACCTCCTCTCCTTTCCAGCCACACCCACTGGGGAAAACTGCTTCTGCACCTTTCAAGGCCTCACATTCCTCTTGAAGCCTGTTGACTTCAGCAACCTGGTTGTTGAGGCATTCTTCCTGACTCTCGATGATTGCCGCTTGATGGTCCATCACGGCTTTCAGCTTGTTGTTTGCGCTCTGCAAAGTCTTGTTTTCACTCTGCAAAGTCTTATTTAGAGCTTCATCATCCTTTGCTCTCTTACTGTAGCCACTTTCCAGATTGAAGATTTTGTGGCGTCTCAGTTGACTCATTAGAACCATTGCCAA
>CM059275.1:32353560-32361060 GCA_030347295.1 Setipinna tenuifilis | reverse complement strand
ACACATACACACACACACACACACACACACATGCACACATACACACACACACACACCAACACACACACTCTCACACACATGCACTCATACACGCACACACACACACACACACACACACACACACACACTCACTCACACACTTACACAGCTTTGGGGGAGCACACTTTCAGGACCACGTGAGACACACACACACACACACACACACACATGCACACATACACACACACACACACACCAACACACACACATACACACACACACACACACACTCACACTCACACACTTACACAGCTTTGGGGGAACACTCTTTCAGGACCACGTGAGACACACACACACACACATGCCCACATACACACGCACACACACACACATACATACATACACACACACACACACACACACACAGATTAAAAGTCAGAACAACTGTGTTTAGGCAAAGTCCTTCTGGTTTGGTCTCAGCTGATTGACTACTGTGTGGAGTTCAGCATAGATAAGGTGCATTAATGTAATAATAAGATGTTAATATATAATATAATATAATATAATATAATATAATATAATATAATATAATATAATATAATGTAATATAATATAATGCTCTGTGTGTGTGTGGTCAGCTGATTGACTATAGGGCGGAGTTTAGCCGCTGGTGGTGTAAGGAGATGCGTGCGGTCAAGTTCCCGTCGCAGGGCTCCGTCTTCGACTTCTTCATCGACCCCGACACCAACAAGTTCACGCCCTGGAGCGAGCAGACTCCGCCCTTCGAGCTGGAGCCGGACGTCCCCCTACAGGTCAGAGCTCCTATTGGTCACATCTCATCACATGTCCTGCTATGAGACACCTCATTGGTCACCGCATGCTATGAGACATTGGTTACATCGCATTACACCGCATGCTACAAGACACCTCATTGGTCACATCTCATCACATGTCCTGCTACAGGACACCTCATTGGTCACATCTCATCACATGTCCTGCTATGAGACAGCTCATTGGTCATATATTATTACATATCCTAGTATGCAACAGCTCATTGGTTAAATCTCATTACACATCCTACTACGAGACAGCTCATTGGTTAAATCTCATTACACATCCTACTACGAGACAGCTCATTGGTTAAATCTTATTACATATGCTGCACATCACATATGGCCTGTATCGGAACAGAATCGCAAAATGTTCCATGATGACAGACAGAGAGTGAAGGAGGTGAGGAGCTCGACAGGGTCCTGAGAAAGGCCCTCTAGAATGCCTTATTCCTACTCTAGAATGCCTTATTCCTAACTCTAGAATGCCTTATCCCTCACTCTAGAATGCCTTATTCCAAACTCTAGAATGCCTTATACATAACTCTAGAATTCCTTATTCCTAACTCTAGAATGCCTTATCCCTAACTCTAGAATGCCTTATTCCTAACTCTAGAATGCCTTATCCCTCAGTCTAGAATGCCTTATCCCTAACTCCAGAATGCCTTATCCATACCTTTGGAATTCCTTATCCCAGGATTCCTAACTCTGGAGTTATCTCTGCTATTTTTATAGATCTCTACATCTATTACTTCTACACATCTCCACATTTTTTACATCTACACATGTGTGTGTCTGGCACAGATGGTGCTGGTTGCCACGGCTAAGGCAATATGCCTGGCTTACCTGCACACATGTGCGCACATTTTTATATTTAAACATCGTCTTTCCCAGATATACATGCTTCCTATAACAGCTGAGATGGAGCAGTACTTTGCTAGCTGTCTGGCCCTTGCTCTACGTAGCCCCCCTATGCAAAGTCCACTGACCACCAGCCTATGTACACGACTTAGGCTACCAAATACCAGAACCATAAGCTGACATCTGTAACCAAGGCTCTCAATGACAAATATTAAAGGTTGATATTTTGTGGTCTTTGCACAGTAGGAGTCCTCCATGAACAGGTCGAATGCACATGATATTTTATACAGTGTAACTGTTCTGTCCCTATCTGATAAGCACACAATGTCCGGTGTGTTGGTGATTCCTGAAACAGTATTTGTAGATGAATCCTCCCTGTGTGTGTGTGTGTGAATGTGTGTGTGTGTGTGTGTGTGTGTGTGTGTGTGTGTGTGTGAATGTGTGTGTGTGTGTATGTGTGTGTGGGTGTGTGAGTGAGTGTGTGTGTCTGTGAGTGAATGTGTGTGTGTGTGTGTGTGTGTGTGTGTGTGTGTGTGTGTGTGTGTGCAGACGGTGCTGGTCCCCACGGCGGAGACCATGTGTCTGGCGTACCTGCTGGAGTTGCTGGTCAGGAGGGGGAAGCCGGTCATGCTGGTGGGCAACGCTGGCGTGGGCAAGAGCACCCTCGTCTCCCACCAGGTGGCCCAGCTCAGAGACGACTACACCGTCACCAAGGTCCCCTTCAACTACTACACCACCTCAGCCATGCTGCAGAGTAAGTGCTCCATCACACACACACACACACACACACAGCTCAGAGAGCACTACACCGTCACCAAAATATGCAAAGTAATGCGTGCATTTATGTGTGTGTGTGTGTGTGTGTGTGTGTGCGTGCATATGTCTGTGTGTGTGTGTGTATGTGTGTGTGTGCATGTGTGTGTGTGTGTGTGTGTGTGTGTGTGTGTTAGGGGTTCTGGAGAAGCCGCTGGAGAAGAAGGCGGGGCGTAACTTTGGTCCGGCGGGAACCAAGAAGCTCATCTACTTCATAGACGACCTCAACATGCCCGAGGTGGACGCATACGGGACAGTACAGCCACACACACTCATACGCCAGCACCTCGACTACTCACACTGGTGAGTGTGTGTGTGTGTGTGTGTGTGTGTGTGTGTGTGTGTGTGTGTGTGTGTGTGTGTGTGGATGCATACGGCACTGTACAGCCTCACACACTCATACACCAGCACCTGGACTACTTACACTGGTGAGTGTGTGTGTGTGTGTGTGTGTGTGTGTGTGTGTGTGTGTGTGTGTGTGTGTGTGTGTGTGTGGATGCATACGGGACCGTACAGCCACACACACTCATACGCCAGCACCTCGACTACTCACACTGGTGAGTGTGTGTGTGTGTATGTGTGTGTGTGTGTGTGTGTGTGCGTGGACGCATATGGCACAGTACAGCCTCACACACTCATACACCAGCAGCTGGACTACTCACACTGGTGAGTGTGTGTGTGTGTGTGTGTGTGTGTGTGTGTGTGTGTGTGTGTGTGGATGCATACGGCACAGCACAGCCTCACACACTCATACACCAGCAGCTGGACTACTCACACTGGTGAGTGTGTGTGTGTGTGTGTGTGTGTGTGTGTGTGTGTGTGTGTGTGTGTGTGGACGCATACGGCACAGTACAGCCTCACACACTCATACGCCAGCACCTCGACTACTCACACTGGTGAGTGTGTGTGTGTGTGTGTGTGTGTGTGTGTGTGTGTGTGTGTATGTGTGTGTGGACGCATACGGGACCGTACAGCCACACACACTCATACGCCAGCACCTGGACTACTCACACTGGTGTGTGTGTGTGTGTGTGTGTGTGTGTGTGTGTGTGTAATTCAGGTATGACAGACAGAGACTGGTCTTGAAGGAGATTCATAACTGCCAGTACATCACCTGCATGAACCCGACTGCTGGAAGCTTCTCTGTCAACCCCCGATTACAGGTACCCATAATCAATCACCTATAACACGATTACATTACATTACATTACATTGCATTTGGCAGACGCTTTTATCCAAAGCGACTTACAATCAAGGAGGACATAAGCAATAGAGGAGGACACAGAGTAAAGACACAACAGATATAAGTACTTCTACATAGGGATAGAGAGAGAGAGAGAGTTTTTAGATTAGTGTTTGTTAGTTATATTAGTTTTGTTAGGAAGGGAAGCAATCTCGGAAGAGAAGGGTTTTTACAAGCTTTTTAAAGATAGGGAGGGATGTTGCCGTTCTTGTTGCAACTGGTAGGTCGTTCCACCATTTGGGGACAACCACAGAGAAGAGCTTAGAGTGACCTCTCTTTGTGAGAAGTGAGGGTACCGATAGACGATTTGTGTGAGCGGAGCGCAGCGCCCTGGACGGGACGTGAGCCTGTAATAAGACATTGAGGTAGACGGGGGCGGAACCTGAAATTACTTTGTAGGCTAGTGTCAGAGCCTTGTGTTTAATTCTGGCAGCTATTGGCCAGTGGAGATCTCTAAAGAGTGGGGTAACATGTGTTCTTTTGGGTTGGTTGAAGACCAGTCGCGCTGCTGCGTTCTGGACCATTTGCAATGGTTTGATCGCACAGGCAGGTAGACCGACTAGGAGAGAGTTACAGTAATCGAGCCGCGAGGTGATTGATGCCTGTATAAGCAATTGAGCAGCATATTGGGTCAGGTACGGTCTGATTTTTCTAATATTGTATAATGCATAGCGACATGATCTCGCTACAGAAGAAATGTGATCGGAGACAGATAGACGGTCGTCTAATATGACACCTAGGTTTCTAGCCACGTTGTTCGGGGCAACAGTGACATCGCCAATATTCAGGGTGATGTCGTGGCAGATTGACTCATGGGCAGGGATGACCAGGAGTTCGGTTTTAGACAGATTAAGCTGGAGGTGATCTCTCATCCAGGAGGATAGGTCAGAGAGACAGGCGGAGATGCGTGTGGAGACCGTGGTATCGTCTGGTTGGAACGACAGGTACAGCTGTGTGTCGTCGGCATAGCAGTGGTAGGAGAATCCATGTGAGCGGATAACATGAGACAGCGAGGTGGTGTAGATAGCAAACAGGAGGGGGCCCAGAACTGACCCCTGGGGAACCCCTGTGGAGAGGGTGTGAGTCGATGACAGATGTCCTTGCCAGGCCACATTAAAGGAGCGCCCGGTGAGGTAAGATTTGAGCCAGGAGAGGGCAGTGCCTGCAATGCCCATGTTGGCGAGTGTGGATAGCAGAATGTCATGATTAACTGTATCAAAGGCAGCCGATAGGTCCAGGAGGATGAGCACTGATGACTGACCGTGTGATCTGGCTGTTTTGAGGGCTTCCGTGACTGATAATAGAGCCGTCTCAGTGGAGTGACCGCTCCTGAAACCAGATTGTTTTGGGTCGAGTAGGTGGTTATGGGTGAGGAAGCTAGTGAGTTGTTTAGCTACCGCCCTCTCAATGGTTTTTGAGAGGAAGGGAAGCAATGATTACAGGTACCCATAATCAATCACCTATAACATAACCCCCGATTACAGGTACCCATAATCAATCACCTATAACATAACCCCCGATTACAGGTACCAATAATCAATCACCTATAACACGATTACAGGTACCAATAATCAATCACCTAATTAATCTATCAATAATGTAACCTTATGCCAACCCCCGACTACAGCTACTCATAATCAATCACCTATAACATAACCCCCGATTACAGGTACCAATAATCAATCACCTATAATATAACCCCCGATTACAGGTACCGGTAATCAATCACCTAATTAATCTATCAATAATGTCCCCTTACAGCTACCCATAATGATCATACCTTACTCTAATCCCAGATCACAGGTGTCAATCATCAACCTGAGTACACAATGATATTTATTTGTCATCCAGTTGTGTATTTGTCCCCCCCCCCGTCTCACTCTGTGTGCTTGTCTCCCCGCCACCCCCCCACCCCCCCCATCTCACTCTGTCTGTCTGCTTGTCTGTCCTTCTCTCCCCCCACCCCCCCATCTCACTCTGTCTGCTTGCTTGTCTCCCCGCCACCGCCCCCCCCCCCCCCCCCCCCCTTTCTCACTCTGTCTGCCCCCCCCCCCCCCCCCAGAGGCACTTCTCTGTGTTTGCGGTGCCGTTCCCCTCTCCTGACTCTCTGGCCACCATCTACAGCAGCGTGCTGAGCTGCCACTTCCAGTCGGGGGGCTTCAGCTACGGGGTCAGTCGCTCCGCCAACACCCTGGTGCAGGCCGCCATCTGCCTCCACGGCAAGATGACCCAGAACTTCCTGCCCACCGCCATCCGCTTCCACTACATATTCAACCTCCGAGACCTCTCCAGCGTCTTCCAGGTGTGTGTGTGTGTGTGTGTGTGTGTGTGTGTGCGTCTGTGTGTGTCTGTGTGTGTGTGTGTGTGTGTGTGTGTCTGTGTGCCCACCGCCATCCGCTTCCACTACATCTTTAACCTCCGCGACGTCTCCAGCGTCTTCCAGGAGTGTGTGTGTGTGTGTGTGCGTGTGTGTGCGTGTGTGTGTGTGTATGTGTTGTCACTGACAGGGCATACTCTTTACACTCTTTATGTAACTAAGTATATGTGTGTGTGTGTGTGTGTTTGTGCTGTCTGCGTCTTCTCTCTGCGTGCGTGTGTGTTGTCTTTCTGTGCGTGCGTGTGTGTATTGTCTGTCTCTGCATGTGTGTGCTGTCTGTCTGTGTGTGTGTGTGTGTGTGTGTGTGTGTCTGCATGTGTGTGTGTGTGTGTGTGTGTGTGTGTGTGTGTGTGTGTGTGTGTGTGTGTGTGTCTGTGTGTGTGTGTGTGTGTGTGTGTGTGTGTGTGTGTGTGTGTGTGCAGGGCATCTTGTTCGCGTTGCCTGAGGCCGTGCGGTACCCTATTGACCTGGTGCACCTGTGGCTGCATGAGAGCTCACGCGTCTACGCAGACAAACTCATGGAGGAGAAGGATGTGGAGCTCTTCAACAAGATCCTCCTGGACACGGGCAAGAGGTACTTCGAGGTGAGACTCAAGTGTGTGCCTCTGGGAGAGAGACAGACAGAGACAGAGACAGAGATAGAGAGATAAAGACAGAGATAGAGACAGAGACAGAGAGAGAAGATCCTCCTGGACACGGGCAAGAGGTACTTTAAGGTGAGACTCAGTGCTCAGGTGTGTCTCAGTGTCTCTGGGAGAACGAGAGTCTGTCTGTCCATCTTCATCCACCAGCGCTTACTATCACTATCCTGTATTTAGCCCATATGTGCTGTATGTGTGTGGTGTGTATGTATGTGTGTTGTGTATGTGTGTGGTGTGTATGTATGTGTGTGGTGTATATGTATGTGTGTTGTGTATACTCTATGTGCTGTATGTGTGTGGTGTATATGTATGTGTGTATGTGTGTGGTGTATATGTATGTGTGTTGTGTATATGTATGTGCTGTATGTGTGTGGTGTATATGTATGTGTGTGGTGTATACTCTATGTGCTGTATGTGTGTGGTGTATATGTATGTAAGCTCTATGTATATTTAGCCCATATGTGATGTATGTAGGCTGTGTATACTCTATGTGCTGTATGTGTGTTGTGTATATGTTGTGTGTGTGTGTGTGTGTATGTGTGTGTGTGTGTGTGTGTGTGTGTGTGTTTTAGGGCATCGACGAGTCAATCTTCATCCACTAGCCCTTACTATCACTAGTGTGTGTGTGTGTGTGTGTGTGTGTGTATGCTGTGTGTGTGTGTGTGTATGTGTGTGTGTGTGTGTGTGTGTGTGTGTGTGTTTTAGGGCATCGACGAGTCCATCTTCATCCACCAGCCCTTACTATCACTAGTGTGT
>CM059275.1:32303560-32311060 GCA_030347295.1 Setipinna tenuifilis | reverse complement strand
TAGATAGAGATTACAGTTCTACTGTAAACAGTCAGGGTCAGATAGAGATGTTTGCAAAGCTGAGTGGTATGTGTGTTTCCTGCTCATCCTTGCATCATTAGAGATGTACATGGTGCCATGCAGATGACACTGACACTTCCTGCTACTGACATCACTTCCTCATACTGACACGCTCACTTCCTGCTACTGACATCACTTCCTCCCTGGCCAGGTGCACGCTGGGACATCCAGGGCGGGAACATCGCGGAGGCGCGTCTGAAGGACCTGACTCCCAGCATGCCCGTGATCTTCGTGCGGGCGATGCCCAACGACCGCCAGGAGACGCGGAACACCTACGAGTGCCCCGTCTACAAGACGAAGCTCCGTGGCAACACCTACATCTGGACCTTCAGCCTCAAGACCCGCGAGAGGCCCGCCAAGTGGGTACTGGCTGGAGTGGCACTACTGCTAAGTGTGTGAGGGAGAGAGAGGGATGGAGAGAGAGAGAGAGGGATGGAGAGAGGGAGGGAGGGAGAGAGAGAGAGGCCCGCCAAGTGGGTACTGGCTGGGGTGGCATTGCTGCTGAGTGTGTGAGGGAGAGAGAGAAAGGGAGAGAGAGAGAGAGGGATGGAGAGAGGGAGGGAGGGAGAGAGAGAGAGGCCCGCCAAGTGGGTACTGGCTGGGGTGGCATTGCTGCTGAGTGTGTGAGGGAGAGAGAGAGAGAGGGAGAGAGAGAGAGAGGGATGGAGGGAGAGAGAAAGAGAGGGATGGAGGGAGAGAGAGGCCCGCCAAGTGGGTACTGGCTGGAGTGGCACTGCTGCTGAGTGTGTGAGGGAGAGAGAGAAAGGGAGAGAGAGAGAGAGGGATAAAGAGAGGGAGGGAGGGAGAGAGGGAGGGAGGGAGGGAGAGAGGGGGGGGGGGAGCGAGAGGGAGGGAGGGAGAGAGAAAGAGAGGGATGGAGGGAGAGAGAGGCCCGCCAAGTGGGTACTGGCTGGGGTAGCACTACTGCTGAGTGTGTGAGGAGGGGGGGGAGAGGGAGGGGGGGGGAGAGAGAGAGCGAGAGAGGGAGGGAGGGGGGGGAGAGGGAGGGGGGGGGGAGAGAGAGCGAGAGAGGGAGGGAGGGCAGAAGAGGGGAGGGAGAGAGAGAGAGAGGCCCACCAAGTCAGATTGAGTGTGAGCGAGGGACAGAGAGAGATGGGGGGGGGGAGATGGGGCTACACTAAGCTATAGAGACAAAGTGGGCAGAGAAAGAGAGTGGAATAGCTGTTTTAACTCAGCATTTCACATGCATTTCATTTTAGTGTTTCAGTGTTTTAATGTTTTAAATGAATGTTTCAGTCTGTGAAGTTACACTACATGGATACCTCAGTATGCTACAGATGGGTGTGTGTTTGCCTATTCTATATGTATTTTATATGTTAAGAGTAATGCTTAATTAATAAAGTAATACTTGTCCAAAGAGCTTTGGCTACTTGAAGCAGCATGATTCAGTTTACAGTTTTTGGGTCATTTCTGATTTCACTTATCTAGTTTCATTCAGATCAAATCAGTAGCTGACAACACACACACACACACACACACACAGACACACACACACACACACAGACACACAGACACACACACACACACACACACACACACACACAGACACACACACACACACACACAGACACACAGACACAGACACACACACGCACACACACACACACACACACCAGGTCTCTTCATTAGGCATTCAGTTTATTCTTTTATACAATTACCCAAATGTCAAGTCGTCAAGTCTGTTATATTCACAATATACACATGATATATAATTCATATCAATATATATTCAAGAAATTAAACATTCAAATCAGCAGTTATGTTTTGCATTGTATAAAATACAGTGGCAAACATTTTTTTTATTATTTAAAAATGCATAAAAACAACTGAACAGCAGTAGATTTTTTAAAAAGTGTCATTTCCTTTGATGTCCTTTAGTACAACAATGTCGGTGTTTAGCGTCTGTTTGTCTTTGTGCAAAACTTTGCAAATTTGTATAGTAGTTTAGCGCCCCCCAGTGTCAGCTCCCTTCACCAGCACTCGGGGGGGGTGGGGGGGCAAGAAGGGGGTGGAGTGGGGGGGGTTGGTGTGGGGGGAGGGGGGACAAGAAGGGGGTGGAGTGGGGGGGCAAGAAGGGGGTTGGTGTGGGGGGAGGGGGGGGGCGAGAAGGGGGTGGAGTGGGGGGGGTTGGTGTGGGGGGGAGGGGTGGTCACAGGAATGACGGGGTGCGCTCCCGACCCCCCCCTACCCACCCCACAATGGAAGCAATGTGTGTGTGGCATGTTCACATCGTTTGTTCTCCCTCTGTGCCAGCAGATGAGTCCTTACATATACAGACACGATCTGGAGACGACTAAGTGAGCTGATAAACCATTGGAGGAAATGCACTATTAAAAGGGCAGCACTTCATTATATGTTAACCCTTCAGCTAAGGGACTAGTTAGTAAATCAAATTAGCCAAATACCTTTTTCTGCAAAACTTACTTCCCTCACACTCTGCTGATTCCGTCGTGTGGGTGTGTGTGTGTGTGTGCACTTGAAAACCTCCAGCGTTTGTGAATCTTCCTTCCTAAACCACCTGTGCAGTACTCCAGACATAGATCGACATGCCATTTACTCCCTAATACAGACACAGTTGGACATGCCACTTGCACACTAATGCAGACAGAGACATACATGCCACGTGTGCACTAATCCAGACATAGATGGACACGCTTTACGGTGAGACACAGCGCTGGTGTACAGGTGTACAGGTGTTCAGGTGTACAGCTAGCTGCTCCCACTCACATGGACACCCGAAGGACAACTTCTCGTCTAGTTTTGGTCTTAAAAGAACATGATCCTCTGCAAAAATAACTCTCCTCTTCTACCAACACAAACCAAACTGAAGCTGAAAATCTCCTCATACCTTAAAATACTCTTTGATTTCTCTCTAGTCTACCCTGATCGCACATGCTTAACCCTAACCCCAAAGGAACCCTTAGAAGAACCACACAAAGGAACCCTTTAGAAGAACCACACGCAAGTTCCCATTCCTTACGTGGATGCCCTATTGCTTCTTAGAATTGTCTAGACCTTGTCTTGACCTTGTCTTGACCTTGTCTTTCGGAAACACAGATAAAGACAGTTCAGAATTAAGTAGGATCTGGTCTTTGTGTACTTCTTAAACTCCAAAGAAGCAGGTTATAAGGTTAAGGTTATAAGTCCGCTTTAAGTTTGGTCTTAAGTCTAATATTAATCTTTCTGTCTCCTAACAAGTACTTAGGATACACATATCAGAAGTAAGTAAGATCCTATTTGTTTTTAAAAGACAAAGACCAGGCTGCTGTAGGCAGTAATACTGTCCTCTAGATGGGCATGACCTGGCTTGTGTTGGGGTCACACTCCCCACTGCGGTCTCCAGGCTACAGTGCTGAAAATGCAAAGGGCATCTGCGGTCTCCAGGCTACAGTCCTGAAATGCAAAGGGCATCTGCTGCTATTCGGACACTCTGTCTTTGAAACATAAACTTTCTTCCATGGGTTTGTTCCATCCTAAACAACCTGACTGATTGGCATTTAGCTCCCAATGTTTTACTCAATGTTTTATAAATGGAACATCCCAGAAGTCCATTAACACACAAATGTCCATTAACTGTCTTCAAGTGTCCCCTTAAGGTTTAGCGTGGATGCCCACCATGTCCTTCTAGCCTCCTAAACCCCTGTGCCTTCCTAGCAGGTCTGGAAACACCGACTGCTTGAAACCCTTACATAATAAGATGAGTGAATATATGTATAACTATATATATATATATATATATGTGTGTGTATATTTAATGTGCATTATACAGTATATGTTGTAAAACTAACATGACTAGGCTTTGTTGAAGCATGCGATTCAGCCGTACGATCCTGACACAAATACTGTTCCGCTAGCTAAGTTATAGTTGGAGAGATGCATACACTCCACCGACTCTCGCAGTGCAATACCGTATGGGTGAAAGAGCTACAGTGGCCTGTTTGCACCAAAAGTCCACATATGTTGGTGAGGCCTACAGAAGTTGACATTAGTGCGTCCCAGCTCTGAAACCTAACCTTAACTCTCCTATCATATAGATTGTTTACATGGTGAAATAATCAGCTTTTAGCATAGTCGGAATCCCACACTGTACCAGCTGTAAGAATGACGGGGTGGGGGATGAGAGGAGGGGGAGGTGTTACAAGTTGGATGGGTAAGAAATCTGGAAGAGGGATAGTTTGTTTTTTGGTACATTTGGAAGGGTAAATGTTTCTTAGGTAAAGAGATATGTAGGTTAATACCTTTCAATGCATAAGGTGAACTGTTAAAAGGCTTTAGAAAAGTTGCCATCGTTAGGACTGAAGTGAGTACAAAAAAAAAAACCTTGTTGACTCAGCCAATGAGAACCTTTCTTTATACATGTCTTATGTCATGCACTGCTAAAATGTTTGCAGTCCTTGGGATTTTTTAGACACAAAAGCTACATAAGACCTTCATAAGATGTTTATAAACCCTTTATAAGCATTGCTACAGGATAAGCTTGCTCCAGTAGGCTTGTGTGTTTCATTGTTTAACATTAGTTAGGTATAGTTAGGTATAGTTTTGTTGTCAGTGAACGTGGTGACGGTGTCTTAACGATGGCTGTATAAGGCATGTACAAGCATGACATGATGGAACATGCATAGGCAATGCTATGGTAACTGGCCTTGATGGGAAGACAGAAACTTCTAGATATGAATCTAGATAACCGTAAAATCAGTGTATGTGTTGATTCTGCTGTGTTAGTTGACATGGTTTATGTTGTTATTCTTATTTGCATTACAGGAGAGTCTACCTGTAGTGTCTGCATCGGCTGTGCAGTGAGCTGTTGTCATGGCGATCTACTGTATGCTTGTGTTAGTTGGTTGTCATGGTGATCTACTATATGATTGTGTAGTGAGCGGTCATCATAGTGTTCTATATGCTTGTGTGGGCTGTGTTGTCACAGTGATCTACTATATGCCTGTTGGTTGGTCGGCATGGTGATCTATACGCTTGTGTCGATTTGTCATCAGAGTAATCTATTGTATGTTTGTGTTGCTTGTGTTGTCATGGCGATCTACTGTATGCTTATTTTGCTTGGTTGTCATGGTGATCTACTGCATGCTTGTGTGGGGTGGGTAATCATAGTGATCTATATGCTTGTGTTGGTTGGTCGCCATAGCGTTCTTAGTATGCTTGTCTTGGGCCGTTATCACCGATAGGGGGCGCCCTGCTGCTATCCTGTGGCTATTATTGCTCTCACGATCAGTGGAGGACTCATGACGGCCTGTCAGCGGAGGACTCATCAGTGGACCAAGCAGGTAGATTTCACACTGTAGGCCCAGTTGTTTCTTGGGTACATTATTGGACAAATGTTCCATTGTTGCATAAAAGCACATCTCTTGTGTCGTGGCTGGCAGCTAGTCCCATAAAAGCACATCTCTTGTGTCGTGGCTGGCAGCTAGTCCCACACAAGCAGATGTAGGATGTAGCACAAGCAGTGAGGTCAGATGTAGGCCTGAGGTGGGCCTGCTCACTGTGCTGCAGCTATATATTGCTCCTGGGTTAGGCTTAATCAATCCTGGGTTAGGCTTAATCAATCATTTTAGTGCTCCTGGGTTAGGCTTAATCAATCATTTTAGCTATAGGAACGCTCCTGGGTTAGCCTTATCAATCCTGGGTTAGGCTTAATCGATCATTTGAGCTATAGGAACGCTTAGCCCAGATCTGACATGGAAATGCAACACTGATAGTTATGTAAAACACACTGCTTGTGCATTATCAGGATTAACTGTATCCCATGATGCATTCCTTTACGAGTGGTTTCAGGTGTTAATCTCAGCTTGCACGTGTTGAGCTTAGATATAAAACCCGATGAGTAGTATTGCACAGTATTGCTTATTACTGTGCTAGCAATAAGACTTGTCTTCCCAATGGCTATTTCAGTTCCCCAGTTGTTAAGGTTTCAATGAACTTTCTGGGTTTGGGAGTAAATATTACAATGTGATATATTGAGACAAAGAGACCGATATGGCCTTGCTTAGCTTTGAGTGTGTGGATTAGAGCTTGTGTGTGTGTGAGTGTGTGTGTGTGTGTGTGTGTGTGTGTGTGTGTGTGTGTGTGTGTGTGTGTGTGTGTGTTTGTCTCAAAAGACCGGCGTGCCTTTTGGAGACTTCAAGTTTAGGTAGCTTTGTCCTGCATAAAGAGATGAGAAAATCAGGAGCAATCACAAGTGTGATAGACATGCATACATCACACACACACACACACACACATACTTACACACACACACCTTACGCACACACCAACATATATGTGTGCTATTTGTGTGCAACAGTGTGTACAATGTGAGTTCATCATGCTACAAAAAGGAAAAACGCTTTGCAAACATGCATTTCCTCCAGTGGAACAAGCATGTCTGCTGCCTTATGCCGTATGCCGGCAGCATCAAGATCCCCAAAATATATACAGTCACTTGCTTTTATATAGAGAATCTGAGCATATAAATACAGGTCCTATATATACAGGAGAGAGAGAGGGAGAGAGAGAGAGAGGGAGGGAGAGAGAGAGGGAGAGAAAGAAAGAGGGAGAGAAAGAGAGAGGGAGGTATGTGTATAGTATATATAGTATGTACAGTGTAACAGTCAGGCTGTGGAACAGGGCTGTGGTGCTTGCTGTCTAGTCAGGCTGTGGTGCCTGCTGTGGTGCTTGCTGTGGTGCTTGTCTAGTCATGAGCTCTTCAAACACTCGACCACGACACGCCTCCTTCAGGGCCCTGAGTCGCGGTTGGGGGGGCGGGGGGGAGGTGGGGGTGATGGGGTGGATGTGTGATGGAGGTGGGGGCCTGAAGTGTCATTGAGAGTCTGGCTTGCAGGGAGGGAAGCATTTCGGACATGTTGGCGGGGGTGGGAGGGGGTGTGTGGGGGGGGTGTGTGGGGCGTTAGTTCCCGGGAAGACCCGGATCCGAGGTGGGTCGCTGGAGGCCCAGTGAGGCGGGGCCACAGCCAGCTGTTGACGAATCAGGCAATGAGGATTGCCTGAGTGACAGCTGGGCTCTAGGCAGCGGCGAATGGGGGAGCCCGGTCTCCTCTGCTGCCTGCTTGAGTCCTGAGGGCCCCCCCCCCCCCAGTACTGCCACCTCCGACAGCGTCTCCGTGGAAACGGCGCTGAGCAGGGCTTCTTTGGGGATGTGGCTGCAGTCCTCTGAGTCCATACTCTGCAAACACAACACACACACACACACACACACACACACACACACACACACACACACAGTCAGTCACTGACTGCTGACACAAGACACATACACAGTCACTGGCTGACTGTCTCCCCCTAGTGGAAAATGGCATTATCGTGACTGGTTGGCATCACAGCTGAGGATTTCAGTTCTACTGCCTCTCTAACTCTTCCAACATTAGGCCCCGCCTCTCTAACTCTTCCAACATTAGGCCCCGCCTCTCT
>CM059275.1:32276060-32286060 GCA_030347295.1 Setipinna tenuifilis | reverse complement strand
GAGAGGGAGATATGAGAGAGAGAGAGAGAGAGAGGGAGATGTGAGAGAGAGAGAGAGAGAGAGAGACAGGGATGAGAGAGAGAAGAGAGAGGGAGATATGAGAGAGAGAGAGAGAGCGAGAGAGAGAGAAAGAGGGATGAGAGAGAGGGGGAGGGAGGGAGATAGAAAGGGATGCGAGACAGAGAAAGAGAGAGGGAGTGAGGTAGAGAGAGAGATGGAGGGATGGAGGAAGGGTTGGGTGGAGGACGAACCACAGTGAACGACAGAAGACGAGAGTTAAAATCTGTTGAGAAGGAGATTTGCAGTCACATATTCAACGTCTATTACATCTTACGCATGCGGCATTACCTGTGTGTTGACTAGTGTGTATTTATAACCTCTGTGTTTGTTCGTCATATTGGAGGTGGCTAGGGCTCGGGCATGAGGGATGGGGGTTGTGGGGGGAGGTGAGTACAATTGCCATTTGTGTTTGGGGGGGGGTAGAGGGGGGTAGAGGGGGGTTGGGGGGTTGTGGGGGGATTGCCACAATTGCCATTTGTGTTTGGGAGGGGTAGAGGGGGGTAGAGGGGGGTTGGGGGGTTGTGGGGGGAGGTGAGTACAATTGCCATTTGTGTTCTGCCTTTAGTTTTCAAAGCTGCTCTGCGATGGATGACCGAGAGCTTCAGGAGGTTAGAATGCTCCCTCAGGGTGAGATGGAGGCAGCCAGGACACGGGCGACCGCTGGCTCCGCTGTGGCCCGGCACTGCGCCGAAACCGGCCCGCGTCCCCGCCGGAGCAGAGCCACATCTGGGCCACAGCGGCCCAGAAAGGCAGCAGCAGACTGTGGGGAGGCGGGATGAGATCTGCACTCGTAGACACACACAGCACAGCAGACAGCAGCTGCTCTACTACACTACACCATCTTTACTCTACACCATCTTTACTCCTCTTCTACTTACAGAGAGAGAGAGGGATGCAGAGAGAGAGAGAGAGGGAGAGATGCAGAGAGAGAGAGAGAGAGGGAGAGATGCAGACAGAGAGACAGAGAGAGAGAGAGAGAGAGAGAGAGAGAAAGAGCCTTGCCGTGGAAAAAGGGTGACACAGGCAAACCTTGGTAGATGAAGAGAAGAGTATGTGCTCATTGTAGGAATGAGACAATAAGGACGAAGCACATTTCTTCACCGACTGTAAAATACAGAGAGGCATAAGGCATAAGAGAGGCATAAGGCATTAAACCAGTCAGACACACTCTACTGGGGGGGGGGATCTCTATGCCACTCTACTGGGGGGGGGGATCTCTATGGATCTCTATGCCACTCTACTGGGGGAGAGGATCTCTATGGCACAGAGGCTTTGGGAATATCCGATTAACAGTGTGTCTGTTTTACATGCATGCGTGGGTCTATAGCATAGATGAATGTGATCTCAGCTTGGCCTATGACCCAGCAAACAGAATCTGAATGTGAAGGGTTCAGTGCTTTTCTAAATGGGCAATAAACTGAAGTGCTGCATGGAAGATATACTGTGACTGAGTACATTAGACAGACATAAAGTGCCAAAACACTGTTGAATGCTTGCATGCGTATCAGTGAAATGTGTGTGTGCGTGACTACTTGAATGCATGTCAGGGAAATGTGTGTGTGTGTGACTACTTGAATGCGTATCAGTGAAATGTGTGTGTGTGTGTGTGTGTGTGTGTGTGTGTGTGTGTGTGTGTGTGTGTGTGTGTAGCCGTTTCTCTTTAAGAGTTGCGGGAGAGGAAGAGGCTGACCTGGATTCAACCCTGTTGTGGGTTCCACACACAGTCTTCTGCTGTACCACACACACACACACACACACACACACACACACACACACACACACACACACACACCCCTGCTTCTGTACCCTGCACTGCAGCTGGGAGTGACAGCTGAAGAGAGGGTTTTAATGGATGCATTAAATAGGGAGATTTGGAAAGAAAAGGTCTAACAACACTTGGCAAGTGCAGGTGCCAACATAGCTATGCATAGACACTGTTCTCTCTTTCTCTCAGCTTCAGAGAGGGGGGGGGGGTGGTAGAGGAAGATGGCAGGGAGAAAGAGAGAGACAGACAAAGAGAGAGAGAGAGAGAGGGAGAGATAAAAGACAGAGTGAGAGAGAGAGAGAGAGAGCTGGCAGCGTGTCTTCTGCAGGCTTGCTTCACCTTGGCACGCTTAATTTAGTGTGTGAGTGTGTGAGTGTGTGTGTGTGAGTGTGTGTGTGAAGGCACGCTTAATTTAGTGTGTGAGTGTGTGAGCACTTCTCTCAGCATGTTTGGAAACACAGATGTCATACAAACACAAACGACAATGCCCGCCAAAATGCAAATGACTGGAACAGAGCGATTGTGTGTGTGTGTATGTGTGTGTGTGTGTGTGTGTGTGTGTGTGTGTGTGTGTGTGTGTGTGTGTGTGTGTGTGTGTGTGTGTGTGTGTGTGTGTGTGTGTGTGCCAGAGATTAAAACAGTCTGCATCTTTGGCATGCAAATGTAGTCCCCGTCAGAGCTCAGATATGGCCTCCACTGAGCCTTCATTAGCATTAATCTCCCTCACACACAAACGCTACATTAGCTCCAAATAAGGTGATTATGAGTGACCTAGCAAGCTCTGCATAACCTCTAGCGGGACCTTCTCCGACAGAAGGAGTGTGTACAGTGTCTTGTGCACATCTCGTGTGCTAATGGCTTTGACAATACAGGTGACACATTGGGCCTCGTGTGCATGCAGATTCCCACACTTGCTAACAGCTCAGGAGTGCTAACAGCTCAGGAGTGCTAACAGCTTAGGAGAGCTAACAGCTCAGGAGTGCTAACAGCTCAGGAGTGCTAACAGGTTAGGAGGATATCTAGATGTGGGGTACACACTATCGAACAGATCTGGGGTGCAGAATATCTAGATGTGGGGTACACACTATCGAACAGATCTGGGGTGCAGAATATCTAGATGTGGGGTACACACTATCGAACAGATCTGGGGTTGGGGCTATCTAGACAGATCTGTGGTACATGTCCGTGCATGTAGAATGTGCTTGGGATGATCCTAGACATAAATACAGCATTTAGATGGGGCTACATGGGACATTCATGTGTCACAGATGTGAATACCATAGACAGGCCAGTACCTCCTGCTCTTACCAGAGTGTTGAAGTCAGTCCATTTGAGATGAAGCAGAGATGGGAAAGACAAGTTTTTGTATGAGCACAAGTGACCATGACAACGTGTTTCACAAACAATGCTACAGTACGTCTGCTCTAGGCTACAGCATGGCTGCTCTACCGTACAATATATCTGCTGTATCCTCCAATATATCTGCTCTATCGTACAATATATCTGCTGTATCGTACAATATATCTGCTGTATCGTACAATATATCTGCTTTATCGTACAATATATCTGCACTATCATACAATATATCTGCTGTATCCTCCAATATATCTGGTCTATTGTACAATATATCTGCTGTATCCTCCAATATATCTGGTCTATTGTACAATATATCTGCTGTATCCTCCAATATATCTGCTGTATTGTACAATATATCGGCTGTATTGTACAATATATCTGCTCTATCCTACAGTATATCTGCTCTATCATACAAAATATATCTACTCTATCCTACAACATGGCTGCCCTATAGTATAACATGGCTGCTCTATTGTACAGTATATCTTCCCTATAGTATAACATGGCTGCTCTATTGTACAGTATATCTTCCCTATTGTATAACATGGCTGCTGTATCATACAGTATGGCGCTCTGCAGTACATGGTGCTAACAGAGGCCTCTAGGGTTGTAAAGGGATACTGTTCAAAGGGTCACACATGCTAAATGCTAAGAAGCTAAACACAATGGCTCCCTATGATACAGTAAGCTGAGTCACACATGCTAAAGGCTAAGAAGCTAAACACAATGGCTCCCTATGATACAGTAAGCTAAGTCACACATGCTATAAGCTAAGAAGCTAAACACAATGGCTCCCTATGATACAGTAAGCTGAGTCACACATGCTAAATGCTAAGAAGCTAAACACAATGCCTCCCTATGATACTGTAAGCTAATGCTAACACTGGGGTCACTTTACAGATGTTAAAAAGCCTTTCCAAATACAACAAGCACATTGGACATATAAAAATGGATGAAAAACAGGAGGAAGAGAGAGGGAGGAAGCGATTATCAGTTTTTTTTTTCATAATAGGTTCATATAAGGCAGTTTCACAGGTTAGGGGTTCATTCTCACGCTTAGCAGACTTCGGGGAAGTCAGTACGAAGCTCACTCACACCATAGCCATGCACTGCCATGGAGGTATATTACAGCTAGCCACGGAAGCTAATATGGAGCTAGCGCCAAGCCCAGAGCATGCTGGCTCCAAGAGCATCATGGGAAATTATGCATGGTCATCCATGACGGCATTCATTTTGGTTGGTGAAAAAACGGTATGGCAGGCTTGCACACACACACACACACACACACACACACACACACACACACACACACACACACACACACACACACACACACACACACACACAAACACTTGCACAGGCATACCAACACACACATTTAAACATGCACACAGACACACACACACACACAGAGACACACACACAGACATACACAGAAAGACGGACATACAGACAGACCCCGCACACACACACACACACACACCATGTTCATGTCGATGCCGTTGGTGTATGTCCATGCGTGCTGGAAGTACTCCTCCAGGCGCTGGCGTAGGGGGTTGGGGATCTGGTGGAAGCGGATGAACTCCTTCACACGCAGCATCTGCAGGTGGTAGCGCGCCGTGCCTGAGTACAGACGCTGGATGATGGCCGACACGTTCCCAAAGATGCTGGCGTACATCAGAGCTGCGGAGAGGAGGAGAGAGGGGGGAGGGGAGAGGGGGGAGGAGGAGGAGGGGGGAGAGGAGAGGGGGGAGAGAGGGGGGAGGAGGAGGAGGGGAGAGGGAGGAGGAAGAGGAGGGGAGAGGAGGAGAGGAGAGAGGGGGGAGGAGGAGGGAGGAAGGGGGAGGAGGAGAGGAGGAGGATGGGAAGGGGGAGGAGAGGAGGAGGAGAGAGGGGAAGAGAGGAGGAGAGGAGAGGTGGAGAGGAAGGGAGAGGGGGGGGAGGAGGAGAGGAGGGGGAGGAGGAGGGGAGAGGGGGGGGAGGAGAGGAAAGGGAGAGAGGAAGGGGGAGGAGGAGAGGAGAGAGGGGGGAGGAGGAGAGGGGGGAGGAGAGAGAAGAGGAGGAGAGGAGAGGAGGGGAGGAAGAGAGGAGTGGAGATATTAGGAGATGAGAGGAGGAGAGAGTGGAGGAGAAGGGGGGTGAAGTGGGAAGAGGAGACATCAAGTGCCAGAAGAAATATGTAGGGAGAAAAGAGGAGAGTATTAACACAATTAGGGAAGAATGAGAGAGCAGAAGAGAAAAGAAGAAAGAGGAGTGGAAGGGGAGAGATTAAAGAGGGAGAGGAGGGGAAGGGGAGAGATTAAAGAGCGAGAGGAGGGGAAGAGAGTGGGGGTGAGGGGAGAGAGAGAGGTAGACGAGCAGAAGAGACACAGAGAGGTAGACGAGGAGAAGACAGACAGAGACAGAGTTTATGACCATGAAGCATAAATCCTTCAGTGATGAAGGCCCTGATGAAGGCCTGACGAAGGCCCTGATGAAGGCTGTCTGACGGCTCTGTGTTCAGGGCTCCTTATTATTCTAATAGCCTCAGGTATTATTCTATTATTCTAATAGCCTCAGGTACAACTACAATCTTCATCACAAATCAGATCAGACTGCTTGCATAAGGCCACGGTGCTTCAGACGACCACATGATGCATTCAGGGGCACTGTTCTGCATTAAAGCTCTGCATTAAAGCTCTGCATTACAGCTCTGCATTGAAGGGGTCCTTCCATCGTTATTTTTATTCATATTTCTGTGTCGCCACTATGGTTGAATGCATTGTGCGTCATTTCTGTGAAAAATTATGTCCTAGTTCTCTTGTTTGACACTGTTTTCTGTAAGCTAGAACAGGTCTAGTGGTTGAACGACTAGCTTTTCCGGTGTCCCACATGAATATCCATGACGTGTCAATAAGGCACCTCTGATTGGGCAAATTCGCTGTCTTTCGCTCACCTAGCTTCTGTCCACTGTTCTTCCTTTGGGATGTGAGCGTGCCATACATGGCTCTGGGCAGGGCTTACGACCTAGTGACATAGATAGGTTTAGCCTACTCTGATCCGCTCGTTTTGGTTAGCTTGACCCTTCAATGACCAGTAAAACCATGAGGATCGAATTTTTCAAGTCTTGGAATGCTGCGTGCATATATTGCTTGTTGTGACCCACCACATTGTAAATAGAGCTACTAAAAGTGGTTTTTGACGTTAGGACCCCTTTAAGGCCTTTGATTACTGACTTGTGAAGTCCACTGGGCTTCAGGCTACAGACAGTGAAAAGTGACTGTCCTCTATCTCTTCCTGTCAGTGGCCAGCATATGTGTCCCCTATATAGCCCTGATGTTGTGATGTGTACTGTAAAGGATGTGTCCTCTATATAGCCCTGATGTTGTGATGTGTACTGCAAAGGATGTGTCCTCTATAGAGTGTTGGGATGTGTACTGCAAAGGATGTGTCCACTATAGACCCTGATGTTGAGATGTGTACTGTAAAGGATGTGTCCACTATAGACCCTGATGTGAACCTGTGTGAACCTTCTTGTTTCTGCTGTGGGTCCATGGCTGTGGCTATCGTGTCCAATGGTCCACTGGCGCACCGACCAGAACCAGAGTGAACCTGGGCTGGCTAAGGGGGGCCGAGAACCTCAGGGACTCTTGTCTTTAGAAACTCAAGTCTTGCTGCAGTATGACAGGGTGCCTCCAGAGCACACACACACACACACACACACACACACTGCATATACGCATACACTCCTAAGAGCTCCTTTTCTTATAAAATCAACCAAAATGGGACCAACTGCATACAGATTTAGAACATTCCAGTAAAGAAATGTGTTCTTGAGCAATAAAATAATCTGTGTTCACTGGACCCCAGCCTTCTTTAGTGTTCATTCTAGAACATTCTTCAACATTCTAGAACATTCTATTCTCATGGCGATGAGGGTACCTGCTGAGAGGCTGAGGCCACTGGTGTGTAATCTGATTCACAGTGAGAGCCAATGATTAACGCCCAGCTCACTCCTGCAGCTCATTGATTGGCTGAAGGAGTTGTCAGCACCGCAAAGAAAATCACTTGCAGCAAATGAGCAAAACGTAGGTTGCCTTCGATTTTCCATTTTCCATTCCATGTTCCGCTCTTCCGCAGACTTTACTTGTTAGCCGTCACACACTAATCGACAGCACATACATACACACAAACACAGGCAGGCACACACACACACACACACACACACACACACACACACACACACACACACATACTTACAGACCTACTTGTTAGCCGTCACACACTAATCGACAGCCTGTGTCTCTGAGGTCATACTGCACAGTATACAGTTTTTACCAATCATTTTCACGCGTTTTGCAGGGCAATGTCCACTTTTGCAAAACTCTTAACACAGTGTGCTGTACCAACATGCGTTTGAGCACATCAATTAACATTTGCTGCAAAATGCGCTACAGCAACCTAACTATAACACACGCTGTCGGTCAATAAGTCTACAATGCCAGTCAATGTACAATAACCTAAAAAATGCAAACAACTTGAAACAAATCACTTAAAATCTAGCCTCTGTCTGACAGTATGGCACGTTACTGACGTGTATCATAAATACACACTTTATCAAACAATCTAAGTGACATTTGTATGTATTCATGCACCTTTGATAATAGATAAATAAAGAGTATAGGTTATACCTATACAGTTTAGAAATGAATTACAGTATTTTGTGTAAAGTACCATATGTATTAGAAAATGTTGATGCGAATCACAAGGTGTTTTTCGGTGGATTTTCTATAATTCGCAATTTTTCTGGATTCTAACTGCAGTACACATTTCAGAACTGAAGATAGATTGTGTCAATCAAATATGCACAATCATACAAACAGAAAACACATCACTCCAGATACACACCAGGATGAACTGTAACATGTGATACCTTCACCCTGTGCTTACATATAATCACATTGTGTTCCACTGCAGGAAAGGTGAACGCCCATTACCTACATCAATTAGAGTATGTTTCACTGCAAAAGAATGTACATGTAATATGTGTTGTACATGTAAATGTATGTAAATATTAGCCTGGGCCCGCCCATACTGCCTGTGATGCTACATTGAGGGAGACTTGCCAGACCAAGCTCTGTCTACAAGCTTGGTGCAACAGCCAGGCTATGTAAATATAGTCATCCATAGAAGCTGTTTTTGGCCCTACCTACTGTAATGCTGATCCATGGTGCTGCTGCATTTTGGATAAACCATGATAAAGCCTACAGTACATACTGGTAATGGAACACACAGCAACTCCAATAACAACTTTCTACATCACAATGTTTTGCCCATAAACATGCAAATGTAACCTCTTTGTTTACCTGTTACGTAAAAAGCTATAAAAATAAAAAAATATTATGAAGAAATACACACCTAAGTGTAAAAGTGCTAAATATCAATAATTATTTGGCTAAAAGATGCCTCAAGCACATTATTTCTTTTTTGTGTGACAAAATGCAAAATGCTGTGCTTTGTTACACTGTATTGTATTGCTTTTAGGTTTTGGTCCTAGAGTTAACTGTTTTGATAAGAGTATCCAAATGTCTGAAAATTTAGCTGTAGTTGTACATAATTTTGTTGGTCATGAACATTAAATGAGAGAAGTATTTATGAATTTTGGTCGAAGTGGTGATTGAACGCAATTGTGTGAAAGCAACGCGAAAGAGAACGTAGTTTGTCTCCCATAGACTTTGGTTCATGCAAATGTGTTAAGAGTTTTGCAAAAGTGAACATTGCCCTGCAAAACGCGTGAAAATGATTGGTAAAAACTGTAATATTCCCCTGCGCATGTCACACACGTCACACACACACACTAATTCCCCTGCGCATGTCACACGCGTCACACACACACACACTAATTCCCCTACGCATCACACACATATCTCACACGTCACACACACTTACACTAATTCCCCTACGCATCACACACACGTCACACACACTTACACTAATTCCCCTACGCATCACACACACGTCACACACACTTACACTAATTCCCCTACGCATCACACACACGTCACACACACACACACTAATTCCCCTACGCATCACACACATTTCACACACGTCACACACACTTACACTAATTCCCCTACGCATCACACACACGTCACACACACTTACACTAATTCCCCTACGCATCACACACATATCTCACACGTCACACACTTACACTAATTCCGCTACGCTGCACATCGGAAATGCAACATCTCAGCTGGGTGATTGCTGCCTTTCAGACAGACAGGCAGACGGACAGACAGACAAACAGACATACAGACATATCTTTGTATGTGTGTGTGTGTGTGTGTGGGGGGTGTCTAAGCTTCCTCACAGGCAAAAGCATGATGCAGGTCTGTAAGTATGTGTGTGTGTGTATGTGTGTGTGTGTGTGTGTGTGTGTGTGTGTGTGTGTGCACTAACAGAGGCAGTAGGGACGACCTTGATGAGTGTACTGCCTGATATGCTGTGGGTCCCTGCATTAAGGGTAGTTTTGAAAACAAGCTGGGACCCGGGATGCCAAGGCCATTCTCTATTCCTGTGCTTACAAGAAGAAGAAGAATTCGTGTGCATCCTGTGAATGGGGTAAACCAGTCTAATCTCCTGCCTGTTCCAAAACAACCTCAGAAAGCATCAGTGGATATGACCCCTAAGCTCACTGTAAAACTAGCTCTTCTGAATATCAGATCACTCTCTAACAAGTCATTTTAATTATGATTTTATTTGCACACACAACTTGATTTTTTACTTTTACTGAAACTGGCTGGAACAAGCAAACAGCTTTACTACCCTTATAGA
>CM059275.1:32273423-32275960 GCA_030347295.1 Setipinna tenuifilis | reverse complement strand
AGGAGGGAGGAATGGACAGAGACGGAGATAGACTGAGAGAGGAGGGAATGAACAGAGAAGGGGAGGGGAGAGAAAAAGAGGATGGAAAGAGGTTGACAGAAGGAGAGAGAAAAGGAGAGGAAGAAAGATGAAAGAGATGGATGTGAAACAATGAGACGTGCAAAGCCACACCAAAGGTGTGTGTGTGTGTGTGTGTGTGTGTGTGTGTGTGTGTGTGTGTGTGTGTGTGTGTGTGTGTGTGTGTGTGTGTGTGTCTACGACTCCCTGTCTGGCCTATATGCAGTAGAGCCTTCAAATCTCTCCGTCTCTCTAACTCTCTCTCCCTCTCTCTCTCTCTCTCTCCCTCTCTCTCTCTCTAACTCTCTCTCTCTCCTCCTCCCTGTCTTCTTTTCTTTTACCTATTGTGTGAGCATACTCCTGTCCTCTCTCCCTTTCTCTCTATCACTCTCTTCTGTTCTCTCCTATTGTCTGTATTTCTCTACCTCTCACCCTCTCTTTCTCTCTCTTTCTCTCTCTCTATGAATCTCTCTCCTCGAACATGCCCTCCCCTTGTCTCTCTCTCTCCCTCCCTCTCCTTCTCTCTCTCTCCCTCTCTCTCCTTCTCTCTCCCTCCCTCCCTCTCCTTCTCTCTCTGCCTCCCTCTCTCTCCTTCTCTCTCTCCCTCCCTCTCCTTCTCTCTCTCCACCTGTTTCTCTCTATGAATGTCTCCCCTCACAAACGTCCCCCCTGTTTCTCTCTCCCTTTCTCTCTATCTCCCTCTGTTTCTCTCTCCCTTTCTCTCTATCTCCCCCTGTTTCTCTCTCTCTCTCCCTTTCTCTCTATCTCCCTCTGTTTCTCTCTCCCTTTCTCTCTATCTCCCCCTGTTTCTCTCTCTCTCTCCCTTTCTCTCTATCTCCCCCTGTTTCTCTCTCCCTTTCTCTCCATCTCTCCCTCTCTCTCTCCTCTCTCTCTCTCTCTCTCTCTCTCTCCTCCTCTCTCTCCCTTCACAAACGTCCCCTCTGCTGTCAATGCCACAGAGCTCCCTCTTGGCTCATCTTTCATGAAACTGGAACAGTTCTGAGTTCTGCTTAAATACTTCAGGACGCTCTCTCGCTCTCTCTCTCTCTCTTTCGCTCGCTCGCTCTCTCACTCGCTCTCTCTCTCTCTCTCACGCTCCCTCGCTCTCGCTCTCTCTCTCTCTCACGCTCTCTCGCTCTCGCACTCTCTCTCTCTCTGTCTTACGCTCTCTCGCTCGCTCACTCTCGCACTCTCTCTCTCTCTCTTACGCTCTCTCGCTCGCTCACTCTCGCACTCTCTCTCTCTCACGCTCTCTCGCTCGCTCGCTCTCGCACTCTCTTTCTGCCTCTTATTACTCATTCTGAAGAAGGACAGGAGTGCTGTCTTCAGCCCTGGCGCACTATACACACGTTCATGCTACGTGTCTTTCTGTGGTGGCTAGCTTATATGAACCTAACGCTAAATCTCGTTCTCTGATTACTGGTGTCCTGCTAGCTTATATGCAGGACAGTCAGGCTGAGTTTATTTCTCTGATGGCTAGTGCCAGCTTAGTTTATAAGCAGGAGAGCCACGCTAAGTCTATGATGGCTAGCTTATACGCAGGAGAGCCACGCTAAGTCTATGATGGCTAGCTTATACGCAAACAGTCAGGCCATGTCTGTTAGGCTTGCCTCAGTAATTCTCATTAAGGCAGCTCAGGAGATCGCATCTAACAGTTTTCACTGTTTGACCAAAAACTTTGAAACAAAAAAAAAATGTCTGTCTGGCTTATTCGCCTGTTTGCCTGTTTGGCAGAGTTGAGGTTCGCTCTCCTGTCTGAGCGGTACGCATGGTGGGCCCCCCCCCCCCCCCAGCTCTCCTGCCGTACCCCCCGCCATCCGTACCCCCCGCCATCCGTACGCCCCGCCATCCGTACCCCCCCCCCCCAGCTATGCTGTCTGAGCCGTACCCCCCCGCCATCCGTACCCCCCGCCATCCGTACGCCCCGCCATGCGTACCCCCCCCCCCCCCCCCCCCCCCAGCTCTCCTGTCTGAGCCGTACCCCCCGCCATCCGTACGCCCCGCCATGCGTACCCCCCCCCCCAGCTCTCCTGTCTGAGCCGTACCCCCCGCCATCCGTACCCCCCGCCATCCGTACGCCCCGCCATGCGTACCCCCCCCCAGCTCTCCTGCCGTACCCCCCGCCATGCATACGCCCCCACCCCAACTCTCCTGTCTGAGCCGTACCCCCCGCCATGCATACGTCCCCACCCCAACTCTCCTGTCTGCGCCGTACCCCCCCCCGCCCCCATGCGTACCCCCCCCCGCCCACCCCAGCTCTCCTGCCGTACCCCCCATGCGTACCCCCCCCCCCCCCCCCCAGCTCTCCTGTCTGAGGCGTACCCAGGAGCTCTGCAGAACCTCGTTAGGGCTTCCCAGCAGCAACGGACAGGCAGATAATGTCCTCGGAAGCAAATCGCACTGAAATACGATGAACTGCAAAATCCATACAGAGAAATGAACAGAGCCATCCACATCTCACACGCAGCAGTCACTCAACT
>CM059275.1:32268423-32270923 GCA_030347295.1 Setipinna tenuifilis | reverse complement strand
TGTACCACCATGACAACATCTCCATCACCACCCAGACTGCTGACCCGTTAAGGAGCACTGTACCACCATGACAACATCTCCATCACCACCCAGACTGCTGACCCGTTAAGGAGCACTGTAACATCGCGTCCTCGTACAGTCTGGTCAGTCTGGTCACTGTAACACCTCCATCTCCACCAGCAAACTCACAGGTCAGAGAGCACCGGCCTCCACACAGGTCAGAGAGCACAGGCCTCCACACAGGTCAGAGAGCACAGGCCTCCACACCGGTCAGAGAGCACAGGCCTCCACACCGGTGTGATGCCAGCAGCTGTGGCGGCTGCAATATCTAGCAGCACACAGACACGTGCAGGTGATGGCTAATTTGCTAGATAATTAATTAGTTAATTAGCGAGATAATTAACTAGCCATGGCAGAGATCTATAGTGAAGAACAGAACCCACATCAGGGTCAGGTTCTTTCCAGAGCAACCCACTGGACACAACCATGATTAGGGTCAGACCCATTTTTGGTTCTGGACAGCTGCTGAGGAGAGAGAAAGAGACTGAGGGAGGGAGACAGAGAAAGAGAGAGAGAGAGGGAGAGAAAGAAACAGAGAGAGGGACAGAGAAACAGAGATATGAGAGGGAGGGAGGAAGAGGGAGGGAGAGAGAGAGCAATAAAAGAGGGATAGAGAGAGAGGGAGAGAGGGAGAGAGGAGGATAGAGAGAGGGAGAGAGAGAGAGTGCTAGATTGGGTCTGTATGAGCACACAGCAGAGCTATAAATATCGTCCCATGAATCATCAAGAGCACATGTGATCCTGCAAAGCACTCTGGGACAGCAGCAGGGCACCCAGCACCGCACTCAGGACCCAGCACCCAGAAAACGGAACACAGAACATAGAACACAGGACACAGGACACAGGACACAGAGCACAGAACACAGAGTCCCAGAACACAGTCCCAGAACCTAGAACACAGAACCCAGAACACAGCCTACATAGCTCAGAACACAGAACGCAGAACACAGAACCCAAAACCCAGAACACAGACCCAGAACCCAGAATACATCCTACATAGCTCAGAACACAGAATGCAGAACACAGAACACAGAACACAGAACACAGGGCCACCCCAACTTGGAACCACTGTGACCTGAAACCACCCCAGACCTGCCCCAGTGAGAGCTGCCCCAGCCCACCCCAGACCTGCCCCAGCCCACCCCAGACCTGCCCCAGCTCATGTCAGACCTGCCCCAGACCTGCCCCAGCCCACCCCAGACCTGCCCCAGCTCATGTCAGACCTGCCCAGCCCACCCCAGACCTGCCCCAGTGAGAGCTGCCCCAGTGAGACCTGCCCCTGCCCCCAGACCTGCCCCAGCCCCCAGCCCTGCCCCAGCCCTGCCCCAGTGAGACCTGCCCCTGCCCCTGCCCCCAGACCTGCCCCAGCCCACCCCAGACCTGCCCCAGTGAGAGCTGCCCCAGTGAGACCTGCCCCTGCCCCCAGACCTGCCCCAGCCCACCCCAGACCTGCCCCAGACCATGTCAGAGGCAGCCCAAAGTTGGCTGAGATGCGGGCCAAAGCCAGCTGAGAGGAAACCAAGCCGTGTGTGTGTGTCTGTAGGTGGGTGTGTGTGTGTATGTGTGTGTGTGTCTGTATGTGGGTGTGTGTGTGTGTGTGTGTGTGTATGTGTGTGTGTGCATGACAGGAAACCCAGCCGTGATGCAGTGATGCAGGGTGTTCTATCGCAGTCAGAAGTAGAAAAGGTGTCAGTGTTTGTATGTGTGTGTCTGTGTATGTGTGTGTGTGTATGTGTGTGTGTGCCTGTGGGTGTGTGTGTGTGTATGTGTGTGTGTGTATGTGTGTGTGTGCATGTGGGTGTGTGTGTATGCGTGTGTGTGCCTGTGGGTGTGTGTGTGTGTATGTGTGTGTGTGTGTGTGTGCGTGTGTGTGTTTGTGTGTGCATAGCTGAGATGGGGTGGCTACTAGATTCCTGTTGCCATGGCAACACTACGTCAGCAAGGAGTGAGAGCTACCTCAGGTCTAACTTGGGGGGGGGGGGGTTGTGTGTGTGTGTGTGTGTGTGCATGTGTGTGTGTGGGGCGGGGGGGGTTCGCGAGTGGAGTGGGGGCATACAAAGTGATGATAGACACTTTGACGTCTTGGTGTGCTTGCCAAAATATATTACACACACACTACACACTACACACTACACACACACACACTACACACACACACACACACACACACACACACACACACACACACACACACACACACACACACTGACAAACACACACCTCCCCATTAGGCCAAAAGCAGCTGCTCTTATCAAATATGAATAGAAACAGTCGGTGGGAAATACGCAGTGTGGCTTAATAATTTACCGCTGCCAGCAACAGAGCGAGGAACTCATCTACACTCTCATCCACACACACACACACACACTAACACACTACACTCTCATCCAACCACCACATCCATCCATTACACCACCACCACAGCCTACAGTACACTGTC
>CM059275.1:32223423-32245923 GCA_030347295.1 Setipinna tenuifilis | reverse complement strand
ATTCAGGGAGAATTTCTTTTATTTTTTTGTAGTAAGATTCTCTAATTGTATCATATTTTGTGCACTTAGTAAGGAAATGTCTTTCATCTTCTATCTCTCCAGTATTACAGTGTTGGCATATCCTGTGTTCTCGACACACCCAGCTTTGCCTGTGTCTTCCTTTCTCTATGGCAAGGTTATGATCACTAAGCCTGTATTTACTTAATAATTTTCTTTGGTGATAGTTTTTAATTTGAGTTAAATATGGTGCCAAATTATACTCTTTTCTGATTACTTTGTAACAATTTAATTTACTTATTAGTTTATTTTTTTCTTTCCAATCATTCACATAATGTTCTTTAGATATTTTTTCCAAATGTTTTAATTTTGTCACAATACTTATGTCGGTGTTGTTGACATTGAATTTTTGAGTGATGTGACTTAGGGGTTCCCTCTCAGGATGGCTGTTCCTTAGCTGGGCAGCAGTGTGGTTGTACCGCTCAGGGTTGCTTGTCTGCAGGTGATGCCAGAATTTTGCTGCTCTTTTTTCGATGTCAATAAGTAGGGGATACCTTCCCAGCTCTGCCCTGCAAGCTAAGTTGGGGGAACTTCTGTTTACCCCCAAAATGTCTTTCCCATCTCTTTCTCTCTCTCTCTCCTTCCCATCTCTCCTCTCTCTCGCTCTCGGTCTTTCCCATCTCTCTCTCTCTCTCTCTCTCTCTCTTTCCCATCTCTCTCTCTCTCTCTCTCTCTCTCTTTCCCATCTCTCCTCTCTCTCTCTTTCAGTTCAGTTCAGTTCAGTTCAATAGCTTTATTGGCATGAATGTGTATACAATATTGCCAAAGCAGTTATCAAGTACTGATAACAATAGTAATAAGTAAAAAACAGAATAGTAAAGAAATAAGAAAAGAAACCTTTGCTATTTACCAATGTAAATTATAATAATAATAACAACAATATTCATCTAAAACAATTCCTTAAGTAAAAGAAGAATCATGGAAAGTAATAATAATAATAATTAATGATAAGAGGGAAAAAAAGGAAGAAAAAACAAAAGAAAGAAACAATTAATAAGCATAGTTAATAGTCATGTGGACTGTTCTCTTAAAATGTGGCAGGACTCTAGGTATTCAGCAGCTAATTTGGTGACGTTATCTGTTTCCCCCAAGAGGACTGATATTTTTTGGTCATTGTCCAAATTTATAAATTCAGGGAGAATTTCTTTTATTTTTTTGTAGTAAGATTCTCTAATTGTATCATATTTTGTGCACTTAGTAAGGAAATGTCTTTCATCTTCTATCTCTCCAGTATTACAGTGTTGGCATATCCTGTGTTCTCGACACACCCAGCTTTGCCTGTGTCTTCCTTTCTCTATGGCAAGGTTATGATCACTAAGCCTGTATTTACTTAATAATTTTCTTTGGTGATAGTTTTTAATTTGAGTTAAATATGGTGCCAAATTATACTCTTTTCTGATTACTTTGTAACAATTTAATTTACTTATTAGTTTAATTTTTTCTTTCCAATCATTCACATAATGTTCTTTAGATATTTTTTCCAAATGTTTTAATTTTGTCACAATACTTATGTCGGTGTTGTTGACATTGAATTTTTGAGTGATGTGACTTAGGGGTTCCCTCTCAGGATGGCTGTTCCTTAGCTGGGCAGCAGTGTGGTGGTACCGCTCAGGGTTGCTTGTCTGCAGGTGATGCCAGAATTTTGCTGCTCTTTTTTCGATGTCAATAAGTAGGGGATACCTTCCCAGCTCTGCCCTGCAAGCTAAGTTGGGGGAACTTCTGTTTAACCCCAAAATGTCTTTCCCATCTCTTTCTCTCTCTCTCTCCTTCCCATCTCTCCTCTCTCTCGCTCTCGGTCTTTCCCATCTCTCCTCTCTTTCTCTTTTCCATCTCTCCTCTCTCTCTCTCTTTCGTTCCCATCTCTCTCTCTCTCTCTCTTTCCCATCTCTCTCTCTCTTTCCCATCCCTCTCTCTCTCTCTCTCTTTCCCATCTCTCTCTCTCTCTCTCTCTTTCCCATCTCTCTCTCTCTTTCCCATCCCTCTCTCTCTCTCTCTCTTTCCCATCTCTCTCTCTCTCTCTCTCTTTCCCATCTCTCTCTCTCTTTCCCATCCCTCTCTCTCTCTCTCTCTTTCCCATCTCTCTCTCTCTCTGCCATATCTGTCTGTCTAGTTCACTTGTCAAGCTTCCCATGTCTCTCTGCCTCTCCTATTATCTGTTTCTAACTCCTCTGCTGCTGTACGTCTCATAGTGTCTGTTGTTCCATCCATCTGCCTCTGAATGTCTCTGTCCTGTCTCTCTATCTCTCTCCGCTTCTCTCCCTCTCCCTCTCTGTCTCTGTCTCTCTCTCCCTCTCCCTCTCTCCCTCTCTCCCTCCGTCTCTTTGTAGTTGGTTATGACATCCTGTCGTGCCTAAACTGTGCCTACGCCATCCCAGCGGCTCCTGTGCCATCGCACTCTCATACGCCATCGCACAGAGCTGCCCACAGGGCTGGAGCATAAACATGTGCCCTCTCATACGCCATCACACTCTCATACGCCATCACACTCTCATACGCCATCACACATGTGCCCTCTCATTGCAGACTGTGTTTACCTGCAGGATAGGGAATCTTGGGAAGAGTCTGGGTATGATGTAGAATAAAACAAAATTAATAATATAATAGAATTAAACATGTAAATACAGCCATCACACACAAAGACACACAAACATGCGCGTACTGTAATATCTAAAAAACAGTTTAACACTGCTTTATTAGAGCACCGTCTCGTCTGCCAATCACACATCAATGAAACAGCCGTTTTCAAGAATATAAGCAGTGAAACACAGACCAGCCGATTCCAGTCCAGCCAGCAGCAATAAACACAACCCCCTTACCCCCCTTATGCTACATCCGACCCCTTACCCCCCTTATGCTCTCCCCATCACCCCCATCACACATCCAACCCCTTACCCCCCTTATGCTACATCCGACCCCCTTACCCCCCTTATGCTCTACCCATCATCCCCATCACACATCCGACCCCCTCACACACCAGATGCTGGTCATAATATTACTGACCAACTCGTAATAGGCAAATTCAACCTTGATGCGACTCTTTACCGTCCCCCCGACCCCCCCTAGAGGATCCACTGAGCATAGCCCCAGCACTCCTCTACTCTCTTCTCTCCTCTCCCTCTCTCCTCTCCTCTCCCTCTAAAGGCCCAGCATCTTTAGCAGCCCCCCCACCCCCCTAGAGGATCCACTGACCCCCCCTAGAGGACCCACTGAGCATAGCCCCAGCACTCCTCTGCTCTCCTCTCCTCTCTCCTCTCTCCTCTCTTCTCTCCTCTCCTCTCCTCTCCTCTCTCCCTCTCTCCTCTCCTCTCCTCTCCTCCCCCTCTAAAGGCCCAGCATCTTTAGCATCCCCCCCACCCCCCTAGAGGACCGACTGACCCCCCCTAGAGGACCCACTGACCCCCCCCAGAGGACCCACTGACCCCCCCTAGAGGACCCACTGACCCCCTCTAGAGGACCCACTGACCCCCCCTAGAGGACCGACTGAGCATCCTGCTCTTGACAGTCAGCCAGATGGCCAACTCCGCCGACCCCAGTTAAAAGTTTAAAACACACACCTCCTGCATTTTACTTATTTCCTTTTTGATTTAACTCGTCCAAAACAGCAAGCTCCGAGGCAGGTTCTGAAGTTGAATGACTTTGTGGACAGATAACCAAGCCTATTTACCCATTTTGCCATCCAATAGCATTGAAGAACAGAACAACAGGACCCATTAATAGTGTAAATGTGGTTTGGAAAAGATTTTTTTTTTTTTAATTTATTTATGTAGGTTTAAATCAGATGTTGTGATATCACAACACTGGGCCTCAGGGAGTTAATTTCACATTGTTTTTGGCTCACTAATATATTAATGGTGAGAAAAGCCTTGCCAATAACACACACACATTGACACACACACACACACACACACACTGACACACACACACGTGTCTGATATATTAATGATGAGAAAAGCCTTGCCAATAAAACAATGGTGCCCCAGCCTGAGTCACTGACTCCTCATTGACTGCTCACAACATGGACAGCCCCCCAGGTGAGACACACACACACACACACACGCACACACGCACACAGCCCCTCCCTGTTGCTGCGTTCATGTAGCTGCACACGTCTGTTGGTGGCTATAGCCCCGTGAACCAGCCTCCATTGCAGATGGGGCGTACGTTTCTCAACAGGAGGTTTCCAGACCTCCAACACCCTCTTGGTGGACATTCTGGCCAAACATCTCTCCCATCGCACACACACACTCTCCCCCATCATCCTCACACACACTCTGCATCCATCGCCCTCACACACTCTCCCCCATCACCCTCACACACACACTCTCCCCCATCACACACACACACACTCTCCCCCATCGCCCTCACACACTCTCCCCCATCGCCCTCACACACTCTCCCCCATCGCCCTCACACACTCTCCCCCATCACACACACACACTCTGCATCCATCGCCCTCACACACTCTCCCCCATCACACACACACACTCTGCTCCCATCACACACACACACTCTCCCCCATCGCCCTCACACACTCTGCTCCCATCACACACACACACTCTGCCCCTGTGTGTGAGTGTTCAGTAAGGGCCATGTACTTCTCGTCCTTCACACAAGTGTTCAAAAGGTTCACACACCTTGTGTGAGGGTGTGTGCTTACACTGTCAGACCCTGTGTTGCGTGAGGGTGTGTGTTGTGTGAGGGTGTGTGTTGTGTTGTGTGAGGGTGTGTGTTGTGTGAGGGTGTGTGTTTACATTGTCAGACCCTGTGTTGTGTGAGGGTGTGTGTTGTGTGAGGGTGTGTGAGGGTGTGTGTTGTGTGAGGGTGTGTGTTTACATTGTCAGATCCTGTGTTGCGTGAGGTTGCGTTGTCGTGACGACACTCAATACCCTGACCCTCCTCAGCACCTTCTGATGGCCCTCTTTCACACACGCTGTGTGTGTGTGTGTGTGTGTGTGTGTGTGTGTGTGTGTGTGTCTATGTGTCTGTCTGTGTGTCTGTCTGTGTGTCTGTCTGTGTGTGTGTGGTACCCTCCTCAGCACCTTCTGATGGCCCTCTTTCACACACGCTGTGTGTGTCTGTGTGTGTGTGTGTCTGTGTGTGTGGTACCCTCCTCAGCGCCTTCTGATGGTCCTCTTTCACACACTCTGTGTCTGTGTGTGTGTGTGTGTGTGTGTGTGTGTGTGTCTGTGCGTGTGTGCGTGTGTGTGTCTGTGTGTGTGTCTGTGTGTGTGTGGTACCCTCCTCAGCGCCTTCTGATGGCCCTGTTTCACACACGCTGTGTCTGTGTGTGTGTGTGTGTGTGTGTGTGTGTGGTACCCTCCTCAGCGCCTTCTGATGGTCCTCTTTCACACACTCTGTGTAGATCGCCACGCCGTGTAGAGCCTCTTACTGACGCTGTGTAGAGCCTTGTTAGCAAGACTCCTGTCCCGTCATCCCAGTGTGTCCAAGCAGAGAGAGAGAGAGAAAGCGAAAGACTGACAGAGATAGAAGAAAAAGGGAAGAGAGATAGAGAGAAAGGGAAAGACGGAAAGAGAGAGAACAAGAAATCTGGAGAGAGACTAATAGAGATAGAGAGAGAGAGAGAGAGAGAGAGAGAGGGAGAGGACGGGAAAGAGAGAGAGAAGGAAATCACCTCATCCACCTCTCTACTCTACTAGTAATGGAAGCTGCTCTGTGTGTGTGTGTGTATGTATGTATGTATGTGTGTGTGTGTGTGTGTGTGTGTGTGTGTGTGTGGCACTTATGTAAGTACACCTATATAGGAGTTCTCTATGGTATCGTTATATTTTAATACAGTGGCTTTATGGGGTTATTGGTCCAGCTCACTCTATTGTAAATGTCATACAAAAGACAGAGTCAGTGTGCTTTAAAATATTGATTGAATGCGCATCCAAAGTCCCAAACACTCGATGACTAATTATAAACCCAAAGTCCCAAACACTCGATGACTAATTATAAACCTCAAAGCACAATAAAGGAGCGTAATGAGCTGGTGGCCATGGCAACAGGGATTTAATGTGTAGCACGTAGCGGTGGCTCTCGCTAATGGACAGCGGGGAGATTGGCCAGGACAGCGAGCCGAGCCCAGAGCCCCACACGCCTGCTAACACACACACACACACACACACACACACACACACACACACACATCACTAATGGACAGCGGGGAGATTGGCCAGGAGAGCAAGCTGATCCCAGAGCCCCACACGCCTGCTAACACACACACACACACACACACACACACACACACACAACTAGTTTATTATTAGTTGTGTTGCTTTTATTTTTATTTGCCTTTCCATATACTTATTTTTTCATCATTATTACTTTTATGAATGCTTTGCCAATATTGTACAGAGTCATGACATTAATGTTTTTTTAACACCCAACCTTATAGACTACTAACAGCTCCTCTCGCACACACAGGGCTGTGGGGAGCAGCACGGCACAGCTCAAAGGCATACAACTACCAAAGTGTGTGTGTCTGCATGTTAATAAATAAATTACCCTCTGTTATCCTTATCTCAAACACACACACACTCTCTCGCTCTTCCTCTCTCTCTCTCTCTGTCTCTTCCTCTCTCGCTCTTCCTCTCTCTCTCCTGGATCTATGCACGAGCCACTCTGATCCACCGTAACCATGGAGACCAGCCCTGCCCTTAGCTGCTGTCTGTCTCTGCCTCGCTCCTCTCTGTGTCTCTGTTCCTTTGTCTCCCTCATAAAACACTATCTGACAAAAAGCTAATGTAATGATGTCGTATCTCTGGATGTGGTGCTGTTTAGTGATGGGCCAGGAGAGCTAAGGCTACTGTTAGCAATGTGGAGCTAGGAGGAAGATTAATGCTAATGTTAGCAATGTGGCACAAAGACCTTGTGTAGCTAGGAGGACAGCTAATGCCAATATTAGCAATGTGGTGCTGCTTAAAGGACTCTGTGCAGCCAGGAGGAGCACTAATGCTAACGTTAGCAATGTGGCACTAGGAGGGCTAAAGCTAATGTTAGCATAGGGACACTAGGAGCACTAATGCTAACGTTAGCAATGTGGCACCAGGAAGGCTAATGCTAATGTTAGCAATGTGGCACTAGGAGGGCTAATGCTAATGTTAGCAATATGGCACTAGGAAGGCTAATGCTAATGTTAGCATAGGAACACCAGGAAGGCTAATGCTAATGTTAGCAATATGGCACTAGGAAGGCTAATGCTAATGTTAGCAATGTGGCACTAGAAGGGTGTTTTGTTGTTTGTGTGTTTTGGCTCTGTGCTTCATGTGTGTGTGTGTGTGTGTGTGTTTTGTATCTGTGTTGCTGGTGCTGTTAAATGAACTTCCTCAGTCTCAGTCCTCCTTCGTAGTGCAGGTGTAAGCCACTACTGTCAGCTGTCAAAGAGTGTGTGTGTGTGTGTGTGCACATAGGCATACACTGTCATATTCAGAGATCGTTCAGAGAAATGGATCCAAAAAAGCCCTAAACATACACCCTGGACCGTGGCAGCCAGCTATGTGTGAAGCTAGTTAGCGTGTGTAAGGATACTCAGTGTGTGAGGCTAGTCAGTGTGTGTAATGCTAGTTAGTGTGTGTGAGGCTAGTCAGTGTGTGTGTGAGGCTAGTTAGTGTGTGTGAAGCTAGCCAGTGTGTGTGAGGCTAGTTAGTGTGTGTGTGATGCTAGTCAGTGTGTGTGATGCTAGTCAGTGTGTGTGAGGCTAGTCAGTGTGTGTGAAGCTAGTCAGTGTGTGTGATGCTAGTCAGTGTGTGTGTGATGCTAGTCAGTGTGTGTGTGAGGCTAGTCAGTGTGTGTGAGGCTAGTTAGTGTGTGTGAGGCTACTCAGTGTGTGTGTGTGTGTGATGCTAGTCAGTGTGTGTGAGGCTAATAATTCTTCTGCTTACACAGCCAGGCAGACCAATGGACACCAGGTGAACTAAAGACACAGAAGCACAAAAACAAGGCATGTTAGGATTCAGATCAATCTGATACAAAATAACTCACAAATAAATAATAACAAAAAGAACCGTTTCGATAAGGGTACCAATTTCAAAATACTGGCACATTAAAACTGCACATGTACATTACACTCATTTGCATGTTCCAATTGTTGTGATCAGTCACAGGAACATGTGTTCTATTCTCATGATGCTGCACTGATGGGAGTTGTAGTGTAGTATAGTAGGGGAGCGTAGCATAGCATACTTTAATAGTGTAGTGTTTGAGGGCCTGCACTGATGAAAGCTGTAGTGTAGAATAGTAGGGTAGCGTAGCATAGCATAGCATAATAGTGTAGTGTTTGAGGGCCTATTGTGATGGAAGCTGTAGTCAAGTAGTGTAGTGTTTGAGAAGTAATACCCACTGAAATGGAAAAAAACTGACCTCTGGTGGTTAAAATGGTGAAGGTCTTGATATGTGATACTATCCACTTTGGGTGCACTTCCTATTTTACACACACACACACACACACACACACACACACACACACACACACAAACACAAACACAAACACAAACACAAACACAAACACAAACACACACACACACACACACACATACACACACACACTACACTCAAATGGTCTGACACACGACTGCACAAAAGATCCAACATTCATACAAATTATTATGAGATAGAATGTTTTTCTGTCTAATACATTTAAACATTAACAAATGGAGAGAGCAACAAAAAGGGAGACTGAACAATTCTTGAGAGAACAACTGAAGGAGGACAAATGTTCCCTCCATTGCACGGCACCTGTATCTAAACTGGGCCCCCCCGCACCCCCCCACCCCCCCTCACACAGTGATGAAAACATCCCAAACCCCTAGTCCTGTCTCCACTAGACACTTGAACAAGGATGACGTGTCACAACTATATGTGAAGATAGAAAGCATTCTTCAAAGGCTAACTTATCTCATTTCTTTAAACTTGTTCAATGTGACAGAATAGGCCCACGGCCTGCAACAAGGACTGTGGCCCAGCACTCTTTGTCTGGCGTTTCAGACACGACAGCAGACTCCATTCTGCCCTTAAACTGACAACAGTGTGTGTGTGCAGAATGAAAGAAAATTCTGTTCCAGTTTCCTAAAGGAAGCAGCTGTGGTGAGGCGTGGACTTTCAGTTCTTTGTTTTTTTGGAACACTGCCTAGAAGACACGATTCTCAGAAGAACTTTTTTTATTGCTGACACCACAAAAGTACCAAAAAAGAATCACACAGCAAGAAGAGCTTTTAATATATTTATTATATTTATTTCTAGTTAACCTAAGAGCTTCAGAAACCCTGCTATTGAGAACACCTTCTAATGGAGAGGTTAAAGAACATGGCATAGAGAGGCCCTAGGGTTACAGAACATAGAGTGGCCCTGGGGTACAGCACTATGGAGAACTATGAACATGGCATAGAGAGGGTCTGGCGTTATAGAACATGGCACAGAGGCCCTGGGGTTAAAGAACATGGCACAGAGGGGCACTGGGGTTAAAGAACATGGCATAGAGATGGTATGGGGTTAACGAACATGGTATAGAGATGGTATGGGGTTATAGAACATGGTATAGAGATGGTATGGGGTTATAGAACATGGCATAGAGATGGTATGGGGTTAAAGAACATAGAGAGGCCCTAGTTAAAGCACTATGCAGAACCATGAACGTGGCATAGAGAGGGTCTGGGGTTACAGAACATGGCACAGAGGGTTGCTGGGGTTAGGGGTTAGGGTCGGGGTTAGGGGTACAGCACTATGTCATAGAGGGGTGCTGGGGTACAGCACTATAGAGAACTATGGGACACTGTCCTCGTGTCACCCAGTCCCAACATCCTCCTTGACACAGAAAGACAGAATCTGGGAGGAAATGCAGAAAAAAAGTGGTACTGTGTGTGAAGTAAACACTAATGTGTGTGTGTGCTGTATACACTACTGTGTGTGTGTGCTGTAAACACTACTGTGTGTGTGTGTGCTGTATACACTACTGTGTGTGCTGTAAACACTACTGTGTGTGTGTGTGTGTGTGTGTGCTGTATACACTACTGTGTGTGCTGTATACACTACTGTGTGTGTGTGTGCTGTATACACTACTGTGCGTGCTGTATACACAGAAGTAATCCAACACAGGAAATAATAATAGAAGCAATGAAAGCATAACTGAACCACAAACAAACATTGAAAATAAAATAAAAACAAAACGGAATGAACCACAGTGACAGACAAACAGTGCTCGTGCCCCCTCCACCACGCTCACACCCCCTCCACCACGCTCACGCCCCCTCCACCACGCTCACACCCCCTCCACCACGCTCACGCCCCCACCCACCCTGTATTAGCATGTGCTATATACTGTATGTGCAGTGATGTGTGCTACTGAGTCATCACCCCCTCCACCACGCTCACACCCCCTCCACCACGCTCACGCCCCCTCCACCACGCTCACACCCCCTCCACCACGCTCACACCCCCTCCACCACGCTCATGTGTGCTACTGAGTCATCACCTTCTGTGTTCTCAGAGAAATTAATGTGGTTGGTTTTTATTACTTGGTTTTTAATTTTAATTTTAATTTTAATTTTTATACTACAAGGACATAAACACTTGTCAGTGAAGAGAAACAGCAGTGTGGGAGAGCAGTGTCATGTCCAACTGCATTATTTCCAGAAGTCAATAACAACAGTAGAAGCTGCAAATGTTGGCAAGGCCAAATCAGTGTGTTCTGCAGACCATGCCTGGAATGCTATTTAGCCAGTAGCCTTCACTACCACTGCGTGATGGTTAGTAGTAGACATAGCCTTGTGAAAAAGTAGAGAATGTTTTACTAGAAATCAAGGAGAGACTTAAGAGTTAAAATAAGAAGGCCTCCAGTATCACTTCTCTTTGCCATCATAGCGAAACTCATAACATTTTCCCCTTTTCTTAGAGTTCCCTCATTCTGCTAGGAAAATATGTAATAGCACTGCCCTATGCTTTGCACTGTGTAATAGCCGCATGTTGTTGTATTTAAAGTCTGAGCGCAGGCACAGTGTTCATCACTCTTCCTGTCAGATCTCAGACTGCACAGTAGGTGAGGGCCACTTACACTTATCACACAATTATTACCATCAATACTATTTATGTTCATAATAATAATAATAATAATAATAATAATAATGATAATACACATTTGTTGTTGTTTTTGCATTTTTGTCTCAATACTAAGTATGTTATACAATAACAATAACACAATATATTTTTACTACAACTGTATTTTGCATTTTCATTATTGTTGTGGTTATTACATTGTGTATTTACCTTCTGCAATATCTTGGCGTAAGGATAACATAGGACTTTTGTAGCAAGTCTGTAAGTCATATGATTCTCCATTGCTTGGGTAAGGGGAGATGCATAAGTCCTGTGGTCTGACCGTGAGGTAGTGATGCAGGTGTTTAGTCCTGTGATCTGACCCTGAGGTAGGTGCTGATGCAGGTGTTTAGTCCTGTGGTCTGAGGCACTGATGCAGGTGTTTAGTCCTGTTGTCTGACCCTGAGGTAGGTGCTGATGCACGTGTTTAGTCCTGTGGTCTGAGGTACTAAAGCAGGTGTTTAGTCCTGTGGTCTGACCCTGAGGTAGGTGCTGATGCTGTTGTTTAGTCCTGTGGTCTGACCCTGAGATATTAAAGCAGGTGTTTAGGTGACCAAGCTTTAGTAAATAAGACTCAGATGTGTATGCTGGACTGTTTGGGACACAGATGCAGTGATGATGGATGGCCAGAGAGGGCGCTGGAGAGCCGCATGGCTGCTGCTGCTGGTCTGCTCAGTGCACCACACACACCAGTTTGGTAAGGGAGCAGCACACTGTGTTTATACGTGTGGAATGACAATTACGCTGAAGCTAATCTCAGCTAATCTAATCTCAGCTAATCTAATCTGATCTAATCTGATCTGATCCAATCACTGCTCTGCTGCAACTGCACCATTTCTCTGTACATGTTAGCTATGATTATGTTTAGATTATGTATGTGTGTGTGTGTGCGTGTGTGTGTGCATGTGTGTGTGTGTGTGTGTGTGTGTGCGTGTGCGTGTGCATGTGTGTGTGTGTGTCTACAGAGCTGACGGAGGAGGACTGGGAGGAGCTGTCAGACAGCATTGGCTCCATCCACAGACTTAGGGGCCTGCAGGACGACTTCACCTATGAGCACACACCTGTCGACAGGTAGAACAAATACCCAACACACCTGCACGGATATACCCATGACACCACACCTGTTGACAGGTAGAACAAATACCCAACACACCTGTACACACATACCCACAGTGCCACACCTGTTGAACACAAATACCCAACGCACCTGTACACATATACCCACGATGCCACACCAGTCGAATGGTAAAGCACATACCCAACACACCTGTACACATATACCCACAGTGCCACACCTGTCGAATGGTAAAGCACATACCCAAGTAGTAGTGAAGCATGGCAGTCAGACTAAGTAGTAGTGAAGCATGGTAGCCAGACTAAGTAAAGGATATGACTGTCTCTGGTTGCCACAGACTAAGTAAAGGAATATGACTGTCTCTGGTTGCCACAGACTAAGTAAAGGATATGACTGTCTCTGGTTGCCACAGCCCCCCTGTGCTCACAGCACCAATACTGACAGGAGCTGCTGGAGCTGCTGGAGCTGCTGGAGTTGCTGGAGTGGCCAGGAGCAGGATTTCTGGCCTGGGGAGGTAATCATGGCTGCTGTTACTATGAATCATTAACATGTGACTGATACATACATTAACATGTGACTGATAATTACATTAACATGTGACTGATAATTACATTAACATGTGACTACATTAACATGTGACTGATAATTACATTAACATGTGACTACATTAACATGTGACTGATAATAACATTAACATGTGACTGATAATTACATTAACATGTGACTACATTAACATGTGACTGATAATTACATTAACATGTGACTGATAATTACATTAACATGTGACTACATTAACATGTGACTGATAATTACATTAACATGTGACGAATAATTACATTAACATGTGACTACATTAACATGTGACTGATACATCCATTAATATGTGACTGATGCATACATTAACATGTGACTACATTAACATGTGACTGATAATTACATTAACATGTGACTACATTAACATGTGACTGATAATTACATTAACATGTGACTACAATAACATGTGACTGATAATTACATTAACATGTGACTGATAATTACATTAACATGTGACTAGTAAATACAAGTAGCACTTTGCAGTGTGTGTGTGAGTGAGTGTGTGTGTGTGTGTGTGTGTGTGTGTGTGTGTGTGTGTGTGTGGAAAATGATAATAAAATAGATTTTCTGTTTTTCTATTTTTAGCTCAGTAGTCATCCCGGAAGTGGAAGCAATGGCTCTACACTCTGCACCGAGCAAATCGTAAGCTTTAGTGGTGGTCACACTGAAGTCCATGTGTTTCTAATTACAGACTTCATACCAATTCACACTGCCACTCACTCTGCCATTCTGTCTTAAGGGAGGCTAATGGGCATTCTGCAAATAAGGAGTTTCTTAAAAGTACACAATGCTGATTGATTTTCCACAATTTGTGCCATTTTTACTCCTATTGTTCTCATTCAAAGTTGTCAAACTTGTCTTCTTATATAACAGTTGTTATTCTGGAAACAGTATGAGTACGAGTACATCTAAAAAACACACATTCTTATGGACAGTATAAACAGCATGTGTGTGTGTGTGTGTGTGTGTTAGAATGTGTGTGTAAGAATGTGTGTTTTACACACACACACACATGCTGTTTATACTGTCCATAAGAGTGTGTGTTTTTTACACACATCCAGGGTGTGTGTGTTTTACACACACACACACACACACACACACACACACACACACACACACACACACACACACACACACACACACCCTGAATGTGTGTAAAAAACACACACTCTTATGGACAGTATAAACAGCATGTGTGTGTGTGTGTAAAACACACATTCTTATGGACAGTATAAAGGAATGACTGACAGAAGCGGTTGATCAGAAAGTGTTTTGTGCTTCTGCCCTGTAGTGTTCTGCCAGAAAAAAAGACGGAGAGGGACATTTTCGAAGACTTAAAAGGCTGTGAGGATTTGCCACAGTGTGTCTTGCAAAAGGAACAGGTATGATGATGATAATAATAACAACAACAACAACAACAACAACAATAAACTGTATTTGTATAGTATAGTATAGTATTTCAGCAGTTTGGTCAGGAAAACACAAGACAGCATTTGTTTCAGCTTGGTAGGAAAAGGAAGTTTAGTGGGATGCTGTCAGAAGTTCCTGTTAGTGTCCCTAGGGGGCGATGGGGGTGAGGAACACCTCCCTGTTTGCACTGGTTTAGAGAGAAACCTCAGGCTGAACCTTTCCGTGCATATAGCATTGCTGTATGTGGAGATAAGTTCTTTAAGAGTTAAGCGGTTGACCTCTAGTTTGACCTCGTTTAGTTTTCCTTCAAGTTCGCTCTGCCACTCTGCATTGCCTTTTTCAGTTCTCTATTAGAATCATTTGTCCATGGTGAGGATTTAGGTTGCGTCCTAGTTTTTGACATTAAGGGAACATTAATTTGTCTAGATTTTCCTTTAAATTATTAATAAAACTAACCAGCATTTCATTTATGCCCATTAAAGAGGCAGAGGTCCTCGTTCTGCTGATGTATATATATAGCATGTGTGGATTAGCCACTTATCTCTATTGCTAAGTAGAGTAAGTGGAGATTGGGAGGTAGAGTAAATGGAGATTGAGATTGATAAGTGGAGATTGACAGTAATTATCACAGAAACATTGTTAATGTCGGTGGCATGCGATATTACTAGGAGAAGCCATCCAGAGTATTCAGCAGTCCTTTAGCATTTAGGTCACAGCTCTTTTTTGATGGTCTGTATAATGTAACAAACATCAAGCTGTGGTTGATACTGACTTTGATCGCTAAGGACCCGAAGGATGAGAATGTGCCTAGATTAATGTCATTGCAAGTAAATTGATCGGAGAAGATGTCAGCTACATCGCCTCCTCTTTTGCTTTGTCTTGTTGCCTGACAGAATTTGCAGTTAGGCCGCAGGCCTTGATAAGGTTGGCAGTCCCGTTCTTTTTTTAGGTTTCTACAAGAAACATAATATGGAGCATTCATGTACACAGACAGCAACATGAAAATGCTAAATATAATTATGATACATGACATGAATATAAGCATACATTTTACTTAGACATTCAACCTTTGATCACAGGACTTCAAAGGATTTCTGGACCATGTTCAGGGGCAGAAGCTTCAGGATCTGCTGCTGATGGCGTCTGACTTGTCATCCAACTACCAAAGCAAAGTGCTCCTCCTGCTGGATGAGGAGAGACCAACGCTCCAGAGGGCAGAGGAGGAGTACCTGGAGGACCCTTTGAGCACTGTGAAGGTTGGCCTGACCTGCGTGCACAATGCGTCATGTCTCGCGAGGATCCATAGAGACACTGTGGTAAAGATATTTGGTCGAACCTCTGAGAACGGTGATAATCTCTCTGCCTACAGCGGTTCAACATTGGCCACCACACTGCTACAGACCGAGCTGAAGTCTGCGGCTCTTTTCTCCATCGACGGCAACACAAGCACTTCTTTCCAGATGAACTTCATGAGAGCGTTTAAACTGCACGAGCTCAGGACCGTGCTGGAAGCTGACGGACGTTACCAGATCCTTGATCACGGCGACTCTGCGATTAAGTATAGTCCCAAAACATCAGCACGGGCCCTGGACCGCACCACTAAATACGACGCCCAGAGCATCCTCATCATGGAGGACAATCCTGTGGTCAGGCAGGCAGCCACCTACCTGTACGACAAGCACCCCACCGTGTCCTCCGTCTACACGCTGGACCAGAATGGCCAGCCCAAGCTGATCAAAGGTGACGGCTTAGCCTTGTCGTCCGAGAGCCGGCTCGTCCTGGTGGGGCACGGCGTGAAAGGTAGCGATGGAGAGACGAGGCTGGGGGGGAAGGGCGTGTCAGAAGTGGCGGACGTCATCTCACGGATGGACATTTTGGGGGGGCAGATCAAAACCACCAGCATCGTGGCCTGTGAGGTTGGATCTGATGAAGTCTTCATCAACACACTGCTGAAGGAACTCCACACCAGGTCCGTTGACACCAAGCTTCACCTGCGGAGCTCTATTCTAGAGGTGAGTCATTCAGGAGAGAAGGTGACAGTAGAGATCACGCCTGATGGACTGGAGGTCATGCGGCACAAAGATGAAAGCAAGAAAGTGATAGCTTGGCAGACAGAAAATGGGGAAATAGCCACCAAAATTCAGTCCAACAGCAGGGGAAAGGAAATTTTTTTAAATGAGAGAAACTTTTTGGGTGGTGGTGAAAAAAATCAAAACATTAAGATGAAGAGATATGTTGATCAAAATGTACGTACGCGTAACACCGACATGGTTGAGAGTTTGGCGTGGGGCTTTTTTGGTGAACGCATAGAACTAGGTACGGGAGGTCTTAAAAGTAAACTCAACATCCCTGTTCTCTCAGAAGATCAATATATTTTCAAACACCGAGAAACAGGAGACTGGACTGAAGAAAGGGGCAGCAAAATGGAAAGTCTTTTTAAAACAGACACTGGGCAACTTAAGTTATATAAAATCGAGTCCACTGATGACATTCTTAATTTAATAGCTTATTTCGGAGTGTCTGGCGATAAAGAACAACAATTCTCCTATCTTATGTTGAACGACTGGATTTTTGAGATAAACACCAAAAGCCTTTATGTATATCCTGTTGGAAAACAGCTAAAGGGAAATGAGAACAGTGGAGAAATCAAAACCATCATCAATGAGCAGGCGGGTAAAGAAAAGTATACTGACATGCGGCCAGAGATTAAACAACGAGGAGAACGACAGTATGGCAGATATGCCATGGAGACTCTTCAAGGTAAACGTACAGTGCAACTACCCCCCTCGACTGAGGCCTGGTACACCACATATTTTCTTGCCTCTGTAATGTCTGAGTCAGCTCGAAATTTTCGTACCTTTCCCCTGATTACAATGGCGATGGAAATGCGTGATCAAAATGGTAACATCAATGAGCAAGGACTAAAACTTTTGCTTGAACATCATCCAATGACACGAGGTAATTCTTGGATAAATATTCCTAAAAGAGGCTTTGAAGGTGCAACCCATGGGAAAAAAGGCCCTCTAACTATTGAGACATTGATTGGACTTGAAGAAAATGTGTGCGAAAAATGGCTCTCTCATTTGAATGAAAATCGTTTCACTGCAGATGTGGCAGAGAAATTAATTACAAATTTCTTTAGCAGTGGAAACCAGCAAGCTGAATCAAACACATTCGACAATTTTAAAGAAGCACTTGCAAAAATCTCCGATACCATCAACCAACCACAGTCCAAGCAGACGTTTTCTGGTGCCTTAGGAGGAGCATCTGATGGAGCTGTGACGCGGCAGGCTGTGGATGCCCATGCAGACGTAGAGCACTCTATGAAACTCACCTCCCATCTCTCCCGCTCCTCCACGGTGCTGTCTCAGGAGATTCAAGCTCATCTGCAGAAGCACTTACGAGGTTCACTGGGAGAATATGTTGTGAGGCCTGACAGCGTCAGGATGAGGAACGGTGATTGCTACTTTGAAGTCGTATCAAAGACAAACCCTGATGAGAAATTTAGCTCCAAAGTGACACTACCAGAAGAAGGGCAACTGCACATGGACAAGATCAAGGAAAGTATGCACAGTATTTCACAGGATGCAATCCCAGAAGCTGGGAAGACTCGGGGCGGATCGGGACACTTGGAGCGCACAGGAATGGCCCTTGGCGTGATGGGACTGATGGTGGGCGCCCAGGGAGCTGTGCAGGCCTTCGAGAGGGGTGACATAAAACAGGGCGTGATTGGGACTATACAGACTACTCACGGGGTGGCAGGACTCAGCCTGGCAGTGCTTGGGAAACAGCTACAGGTGACTAAAAACATGAAAGTGTTCAGGGCCATTACAACGGTATTGCGAAACCCAGTCTCGAAAGTTGCATTGCGAGCGATGCCAGTGGTTGGAATAGGGTTTGGGATATACAGCATATATGAAGACATAAAAAGAGGAGATACTTTGGGATACATTGATGCTGCAATTGATTCCGTCATGGTTGTATTGGATGTGGTTGAATTGTTCGTACCAGTGCTATCACCAATAATAGTTCCTCTTAACCTGGCTATCAGTGCGTTCCGCATGCTGTTTGATGATGTCTATTTAAGCATAGAGTCGGAGCTGAGCAACCTTCCACCAGACGCTGGAGTCCTGGACAAAATTGGAGCCTTTTTCCGTGGCCTTGGCAAGGGAGTTTTGCATTTTGTCTTAGATCTTCTTAGCTTTTTTTACACCATACCTCATCGTCAAATTGAGGAAGGACGTAGGCTTGTGCAGCAGATATCTGACTACCGAAAATACTACTCGTTCAGAGAAGTACAGGCTGGAAAAAAAGCTATTGATTTCACGGCTGGAGAAATGTCAATGGCCGGAGGAGGCATCACTTTCTGTCTCTCTGATCGTGGGTCTTCAACATTTTGCATGGACAAATTTGTTTCCTCTGAATATGCTATTGGTAAAAAATGTTGGGAAATTGACACATACCGTACACAAGATATTGTCCTGGGAATCGGCGAATCCCAAAGATTACAATACAGCACCATACAACTAAAACTATTGCTCTTCATTCCAGCTGGGTCTGTGGATGTTGTGTCTGGGTATAAGGCCATACCCAACACCAGATATGGGACTTATAAGGGGAACAGCATGGACAATAACTTCTTTGCTGTGCAGGCTAATGAGGACAGAGATGCTATGGAGCTAATGTTGAGCTATTATTACCAGCTTTATGGGAAAAATGGTGATGACACCTTCTTTCTGGGGCCACAGAGGAGTTATGTGGAGGGACAAGGTGGACGAGACATCTATATTATTCCCAAAGATGGAGGCAGCACAGTCATCAACAATTATGACCCAGTAAAAACAAAGGATTTGCTTGTGTTTAATGTCAACTATGCTCAGTTATCTGTAAGTAAATCTGATAATGATGTTATTTTACGTTTTCTAAATAGCCATAATGTAAGAATCTTGAATTGGTTTGTTGGAGAGGAGTACCGACACATTACCATGCTGTCAGAAGATGGCGTGTCTTTTGACATTTCAAATCTTGTGGTCTCTACCGTCAAGCTAATTGCTCAGAGTATTGATATGACCCCTAAAACCAAAGGTCAAACGGTTGATGCGTCCAGGGCTCCTCTCCATACAGTGACCAGCATTATTGGCTCAAGTCACAGTGACCAGCTGACCGGAAATGCCCAGAACAACTTCCTGGATGGTGGGGGGGGTAGTGACACGCTAAGGGGGAGGGAGGGTGAGGACATTTACATGATTAAAAAGCGACACAATGCACCAGTGTCCATTGAGAACTATTCCAGTGACTACAAGGAAGACATGATCATCCTTGAGGCGACGATTCACAGTGTCAAAATCAGGGTGAACGGCGATCATCTGATAGTGATACTCTCTGCTTATCCAAGCTCCACCATCACTGTGCTGAACTGGTTTCGATCGGAGGCAGACCGCCACCTCGTCTTCCTCACGGAGGATTTTATAACCTTCACTGTTTCAGCAGACCGGCACACTTGTATGAGATCGAACCCTTTTGTCGATAAATGCGTTCTGATTCAAGTTTTAGACTACAGCAAATCCAAAACGTCACTTCAGGTCGACCTGGAAGTTGATGATGTCTATCGAAGTGTGACTGAAGTGAGAGGATCTGATTTGAATGACCGTATCAAAGGTAACCGACAAAATAACATCATGGTGCCAGGGAAAGGCACGGATTTCCTTCAGGGACGAGGAGGGGAAGACTGGTACATCATTTCCCCAGGTAATGGGTTAAAAACCATTGACAATTACGCGACAGATCTAGCCATTGACACACTGTACATTAAAGAAAAATATGAGTTCATCAAGTGCAGGTGTGATGGAGACAATGTACAAGTGTTTGTCAATGGCATCCAGCAAGTGTTACTCCAGAGGTGGTTTGTCTCCAGCCTGTCCCAACACCTTCAGATCACAACATCTGATGGAGTCACTTTCAACCTGCCCGTGAGCTCATCGACTTGCCAACTTATCACTTCACTTACAAATGATAAAGCCTTCCAAACACAAATGGATTTACAAATGCTCAACACAATTTCTGCCAAGATGGCAAATTTTGGTAAGAGAGAGTCAGTGCTTGTCGAGCCTTGTTCTTATGATGTCGAGGAGAGAGATGGAGTCCTCGAGGTCCTGTGCCGTGCTGCACCAAAAGGCCTGGTGTTCCGTAGCAGCTTCCCAGGCCGAGAAAAGTTTCAGGGGCATGGTTGCCCTCATGCCGATCAGCCCCTCTTCTCCTCTGGTTCTATGTCAAGAACCCATGAGATCTTCAAAATGGTGTGCAAGTACACACTGACACTAAAGTACCCACACACGGTGGACAACAGGCTGCAGGCAAGTGTCTCAACTATGACAATGAATGAAGGAGAATTTGTATCAGTGGTACAGCTGTTTGGTTCCTCAGGATTTGATGATATGATAGGAAATGCAAAAGACAACAAGCTGGATCCCTACAGAGGGGGCGGGGTGATGGCAGGGCTAGATGGAAGCGACACCTACGTGGTGAAGTCTGAGTATGGAACACACGTGGAGATTGATAACCAAGCCAAGGACATGAGGGACGACACAATCGAGTTCGAGGCTGACTTTTTCAGTGGGTCAATTGCCGTTTCATCTGAAGGATACAATGTGCTGATCAGCGGCAAAGACAAGGGTCGAGACACACAAGTCCGTCTGCTTAACTATCACCTAGGTAAAGAACACCAACACGCGGTCTTTCTGACATCTGATGGAGTGTACTTTCGACTCGACTACCTTCCTGATTCTGTTTCTGACGCTCTGTTCATCAGGGCCTACAAGATCAAGCTGGCAGACAAGCAGACGGATTGCCAACTAAATCTAAATGCGTATGCGAACCTCTCAGCCGTGCACACAGTGCAAGGATGCCCCCAGCAGGCCAACAGCATCGAAGGCAATGATCTGGACAATGCTCTAACGGGCGGCATGAAGGTGGACATGATGGACGGGGGCCCTGGTCACGACACGCTGATGGGGGGTCAGGGAAACGACATTCTCCTCGGGGGCAGCGGTGACGACACCCTGTACGGGGAGGAGGGAGACGACACCATGATGGGGGGACCCGGCTCTGACGCCTTCGTCACCGGCCCAGGCTCGGACCTAGTGGACGGCGGAACAGGAAGAGACACCGTGTATTACCAAGGTGACCACGACAAGGGCGAAGGGGTCTACGTCAACCTTCTCAGCGGTGAGTGTCGCGGGGCTGACGCGGAAGGAGATGTGCTGAGGGATGTGGAGAACGTGGTCGCCACCGTCTACTCTGACATTCTGGTGTCGGGCTACGAGCCGGCGCTCCTGAAGGGGTCAGATGGCCGTGACGTCCTGGTCTCTCAGGCAGGAGGGGACTACTTAATCGGCGGGGACGGCAGTGACATCTACATGGTCGTCTTCCCTCGAGACACCGTCATCATCGACAACTGTGCAAGTGACAATGCCACTGATGTGCTCTACCTCCGCGCTATGTCTGCCAACACTGTCCGCTGCACACAGACCAACAGCAGCCTGACCCTGGCCTTCAGGGATGACAGCCAGGCCATGGAGGTGACACTGCATGACTGGTTCAGCAGTGGTGAAGCATGTAGGCATCTGGTAGTGCTGCTGAAGGATGAGGAGACGACTGTAGAAGACCTTCATGAGAAATGCCAACGTTACAGTGAAGAGTAAATATGACATGTACCGCACCAGCGATGTCCTCTTTGACGAGCACAAATTCTATGACGTGTGTGTGTGTGTGTGTTTGTGGTTTCTCAGCTTGCTTTTCTTATGCATCACAATCATAGTGCTAAGAAACATAAGCCAGTTTTTGTATGGAGACTCTTGTGCTTTTTGTAATTTGAGGTCTAATGCTGTTAATTGGGCGGATGAAAGAAATATAATTCAAAATAGTACATAGGATGCTGTGATCATTTTTTTTGATTCATCAATCTATAATAAACGTGCTTAAATGATTTATTTGTTTAACATATTGCAACTATCATGCAAAGTCTTTATTAACAATATGCCATTACAGACTTGTCATTTCATCTTATTGGGGGCCAAGTACCATAACCCAGACTGTTTTGCATAATAAATATCTCCATTGCTCATTCTTGGGACAGAGTCCATTTGATTCTTTTCTGTTACAGACAATCTTGTAGATACAGGTGCGTCTCAGTTAATATTGTGTAAAAAGTTAATTTCAATGTAAACTGAGGGCATAAACATGAACACACCTTTTAAAATGAGGACATGTCTGTATTA
>CM059275.1:32200923-32210923 GCA_030347295.1 Setipinna tenuifilis | reverse complement strand
AGATGTCAGATGCTACACAAAGGTATTTTAAAATCCAGCTGGAATCATGACTCCCTTACACATCGCAGCTTTGCTCAGTACTCATTAAAATAAATCCATAATAAATTATACATAAATAATTATTAATTACATTTTGTATTTATATACAAGTTATTATATTTTTCCTTTTTTCTTTCCCTTGGCTATTATTTGATATTTATGTAAGGTGCACATGCTGTGTGTATGACATGTTTTTTAAAAATAAAACTTTCAAGATTAAGTTCTGAAAAAACATCTACAGCACAATAATTCTGCATTAGTCAATCCCATTAAACTAGAAATCTAAACGGAGTCCTCATCAACAGAATCCTCATCACAGAATCCTCATCAACGGAATCCTCATCACAGAATCCTCATCACCAGGTTCTTAAGCACTTGAGTCTTAGAGACAGTTTAACACATTTGAAATGAAGCAAAATTGTTTGTTTCATGCAGTGTGGTTTATGGAATGCTTTATTATCCTGTGTGTATGCAGGCGCCTTAAATTTAAACACTACAGAACACTGCACATTATGACTCTTCCTAAAAACATAAGAGTCCTACATGAGATCAAACACAACGCATGAGCTGTCACACAAGCACGGATCCGCAGACAAAACTAAAGCTGCAATTTATGACACACACACAGGAGGACAACCTTATGTTTTGTTTTCCTGTCTTGATAACGACATCACATCCTGTTTGGCGTCCATGTCAGTAGGAGCGAGTGTTGGCACCCAGCAGCCCTCTCTCAGTAACCAGAGTATCTGACAGCACCAGGGTGAAACACGAGCTCTGCTGTACAGGTGTATTTATATATATATATTATATTATATTATATCATATTCTATATATAGGAGTCTGTCTGCGTGAGCTGAGTGGGTGCGTTGATGAATTAATAAATCCACAGCGTTTGGCCCACAAAGCGATGAGGAAGCCCTCATCAGTGGCCCCCTGTCTCCTCCCTTTGTTACACACTCATCACAATCCCCACCTTAATCCCCCCTCTCCCTCCCCACCTTAATCCCCCCCCCCTCTCCTTCCCCACCTTAATCCCCCCCCTCCTCTCCTTCCGTACCCTTGATTGGGTTCAAAGAGAAAGAGTGAAATTAAAAAAGAGAGGGACCTAGTTCAGAAGCAGGTATGCCTGTAGGACAGAGATGATTCCTCAGGGACAACTGTGTGTGTGTGTGTGTGTGTGTGTGTGTGTGTGTCTGTGTGCGCGTGTATGCCTGTAGGACAGAGATGATTCCTCAGGGACGCTCCTCAGTGTATGTGCAGCCTCCAACACTCAGGAGACAACTCTGTGTGTGTGTGTGTGTGTGTGTGTGTGTGTGTGTGTATGCGTGTGTGTTGGAGGTATGTTCCAGAGAATTGTGTGGGTGTAGTGTGTGTGTGTGTGTGTGTGTGTGTGTGTGTGTGGAAAAGGCCATCTTTAAGCTGTTTCCTCATGGGAAATTCCCAAGTGACCCCTTTTGGAGGAGCTGACACAAATTGCTGCAGCCAGAGACGTCTACACACACACACACACACACACACACACACACACACACATGCACACACACACACACAAGGCGCCTGCATACACACACACACACACACACACACACACACACACACACATACACACACAAGGCACCTGCATACACGCGCGCACACATACACACGCACGCACGCACGCACACACACACACACACACACAGACACACCTTAATGCAGTTTTAACAGTTCTGTGAGCTGATATATGTGAGCAGTAGTGATGTTACGACCACACACATGCACACACACACACACACACACACACACACACACCTTAATGCCCCTTTAACACATCTGTGAGCTGATATATGTGAGCAGTAGTGCTGTTATGCCCACAGACATACGCATACACACATATACATACACACACACACACGGTGGCTGCATGCATACATACACACACACACACACACACACACACACACACACACACACACACACACACATACAGTCACACACATACACACACACACACACACACACACACACACACACACCTTAATGCCCCTTGAACACATCTGTGAGCTGTAGTGTCGTTCCTCTCAGCGGGAGTAGGTGCCACTGGCCATCCTCTCTCTGATTGGCTAATTAAGCCCAGTCCACCACCATCCTCTCTCTCTTATTGGCTAATTACACCCAGTCCACCGCCATCCTCTCTCTCTTATTGGCTAATTACACCCAGTCCACCGCCATCCTCTCTCTGATTGGCTAATTAAGCCCAGTCCACCGCCATCCTCTCTCTCTTATTGGCTAATTACACCCAGTCCACCGCCATCCTCTCTCTGATTGGCTAATTACACCCAGTCCACCGCCATCCTCTCTCTCTTATTGGCTAATTACACCCAGTTCACTGCCATCCTTTTTCTCTTATTGGCTAATTACACCCAGTCCACCGCCATCCTCTTTCTCCGATTGGCTGATTAAGCCCAGTCCACTGCCACCCTCTCTCTCTTATTGGCTACTTGCTCCCAGTCCACTACCACTCCAGCTCAGGGCGGGTCTTCTGGAGATTGTAGTCAGTGCAATGCAGATTCGCCTGTTTTTTATTGGTGCAATTAAAGTGAAAACAATTACTAACCACAGTGCTAAATGCCGAGGCAATAACTTCAACAGCGGTAAGAAGAACAGCGTGTGTAAAGCAGAAAATGTGTATGTGTGTGTGTGTGTGTGGTGTGCAGATGACCATGACATACTCAAAACACACACACAGACACACACACACACACACACACAAAGCATTTTGATGCAATGTCCCAGTCCAGTGCATTCATTAATGAAAACCAATTAAGTTTATAATGTCATATCCCAAACTGATATTAGCCCCTCTGTTATTATGGGGAGAATCATAGGGCCATTAACGACGCCTACATTAGGGCTTTTTGGATAACGCAGGATAAGTATACTACATTAGGGCTTTTGGATAACACAGGATGAGTATACTACATTAGGGCTTTTGGATAACGCAGGATGAGTATACTACATTAGGCCTCAATGATGAGTATCCTACATTAGGGCTTTTGGATAACACAGGATGAGTATCCTACATTAGGGCTTTTGGATAACACAGGATGAGTATACTACATTAGGGCTTTTGGATAACACAGGATGAGTATACTACATTAGGGCTTTTGGATAACGCAGGATGAGTATCCTACATTAGGGCTTTTGGATAACACAGGATGAGTATACTACATTAGGGCTTTTGGATAACACAGGATGAGTATACTACATTAGGGCTTTTGGATAACACAGGATGAGTATACTACATTAGGGCTTTTGGATAACACAGGATGAGTATACTACATTAGGGCTTTTGGATAACACAGGATGAGTATACTACATTAGGGCTTTTGGATAACGCAGGATGAGTATACTACATTAGGGCTTTTGGATAACGCAGGATGAGTATACTACATTAGGCCTCAATGATGAGTATCCTACATTAGGGCTTTTGAATAACGCAGGATGAGTATACTACATTAGGGCTCTTAGATACCGTAGGCTAACTGAATATATCAGGACTCTTATTAGGAACAGCAGTATGGTGGGCTAGTATCCTACATTAGGGCTGTTAGATACAGTATGGTGGACTAGTATCCTACATTAGGCCTCTGAGATACAGTATGGTGGGCTAGTATCCCACATTAGGGCTGTTGGATACAGTATGGTGGACTAGTATCCCACATTAGGGCTGTTGGATACAGTATGGTGGGCTAGTATCCTACATTAGGGCTGTTGGATACAGTATGGTGGACTAGTATCCCACATTAGGGCTGTTGGATACAGTATGGTGGACTAGTATCCCACATTAGGGCTGTTGGATACAGTATGGTGGGCTAGTATCCCACATTAGGGCTGTTAGATACAGTATGGTGGACTAGTATCCTACATTAGGGCTGTTGGATACAGTATGGTGGACTAGTATCCTACATTAGGGCTGTTGGATACATTATGGTGGGCTAGTACCCTACATTAGGGCTGTTACATACAGTATGGTGGACTAGTATCCTACATTAGGGCTGTTAGATACAGTATGGTGGGCTAGTATCCCACATTAGGGCTGTTAGATACAGTATGGTGGGCTAGTATCCCACATTAGGCCTCTGAGATACAGTATGGTGGACTAGTATCCTACATTAGGGCTGTTAGATACAGTAGGATGAGTGAGTATATCAGGCCCACAGCAGCAGTATTGTGGGTGAGTAGCCTACATGAGGCCTCTTACAGTATGTCACAAAAGTGAGTACACCCTTAACATTTTTGTACTTTTTTATTATATCTTTCCATGGGAGAAGTCTAAAGATATAACATGTGATGTCCAATTTCAAATTTCAAACAGACCTTATGGTTTTCTTTGACAAGCTTTTCTTTCCAGTAAATAAATGTGTACCTTTTCAGACGAATGGTGGAGGGATGGATGGATGGATGTATGGATGGCTGGCAGAAAGGTAGGCAGGCAGGCAGGCAGGCAGGTAAGCAGAGGTAGCAGTCCGGGTTAGCAGTCTGAGTTAGCAGGCTGGGTTAGCAGGCTGGGATAGAAGGATGGGTTTTGCAAACAAACAATAGGTCCTGAACTTTTGAACTTAAAATAATGCTTTCAAATGGACTTCAAAGTCCTTCGATGATCAACAAAACTAAACTTGTGAAGCGTGTAAAGCTTGTAAAAAGGCTATTTGACCACCTGGGGGGTATTCCAGAAAGGAAGGTTAACAAACACTGAGTTTAAACCTGAACTCGAGGTTAGTTGAACCCAGGATGACTAAACCCGCGAAGTTGGTTCCAAAACACCGGTTATGAATGAACTCAATTAACCCCGTATTGGTTAACCTAGTGTTGTGCGCGTTCCCGGCGAATCTATGAAGACATCATCTATGGAGGGTCGAAAACACGAAAAAATGGCGAAACAAGCTGCATATTTCAGCGAAATGGAGCTACAAATCCTCCTCGAGGCTTATGAGGAGGAAAGGGTAGCAATTACTAAAAAGGGCAACTCCACCACAGCTTCCAAGGCACGCGACGAGGCTTGGCAGAGAGTCGCCAATCGCGTGAATGCGTAAGTTAGGGACATTAGGCCTATGCGACGCGCACAATCTTAAATAAAATTAAATAGTTCGGGAAACTGCCTTCATATCTTGATGCCGCCTGCGAAAATAGACTCCTTGTCTTGTCTTGTCTTGATCTAATTGATTTATCAATTAGATGTAACCCCGGGGCGCAAAAAAGGACCTGGAAGCAGGTGAAAATGAAATATACAAATATAGTACAAAATGGTAAGTATTTTTTCTAGGCGGACATCATGTCTCCCATGTGGACCTTTAAACTGTCATGCTCCAACAAGATGCGTCTACTGTATTTAAAGCTAATAAGAAGACCGCAGAGTCCCGGAGGACTGGCGCTGGGACAGCTGAGCCCCTCAGCCCTGTTGAGGAGCTAGCGATGTCCGTGAATCGGGGCCGGCCGATGATGGAGGGGATTCCTGGGGGACATCATCGGAGCCGGCCACCTCCCAGGAGGAGCACACCCCTCTTGTCCAGTGTATTTGTCCTTATTATTAGGTTATGCGTAATAGCCAGCCTTTCATGTATCCAATGTGACCTATTGGGCTACCCTTATACTGCAGGTTTATTGAATATGAAATGGAAATATTAAATTATAATAATCATGATTATTATGTTGTAGCCTATAGGAACCTCCTTGTGTGCTGTGCAGTAAGTGCTGCTTTTACGCGAATAAAGTCATGTATGAAGCGCTTTAGTGCAAGGCACACTTTACGCACCGATCGACAGGCAGTTGCTTTGCCAATAGGCTCTGCATCTCCGACATTGTACAAAAAACTCCCAGTACTTAAAAAACGGAGAGCAATGCACATTGTTTGCAGAGAGGACAGGGCAAACCCACGATGTGTCACATTAGAAATGTACGAATGGATAAGGTTGTTCAAATAGATCAACGATTCCGCCGAAAAACGGTAGCGCTCTCGCAAGTAATCATCCGGGAAAGCCAAAATATCGTATCGTGGTCTTATCACCCTCTCACGGTGAATTGCACGGATAATTTGGGCTTCAATGTCAATGATTGGGTCTTCATCAAAAGGAAACGCCATTGTGTAGCGAGTTTCGCAGCGGTCTTACTGAACTTGGACTTAAATACCCGTAACATAACTCGATTACCTAAACATAACCTGAACAAAACCTACCCCCTACTAGGTTATGTTGAGAGCGTATGTTACCATAGTGACTTATTTAACCTGACTGTTTTGGAACTGAAAACCCAGGTTTACCGCTTACTCTGGGTTAACATACTCAAGTTAAGTCAGTAAACCCGCTTTTTGGAATACCCCCCTGGTCCTACAAACAACTCTAGACTGTTGCTGTGTGGCTCTGACTAGTAAGGTCAAAGGGTGACTGGCGGCCATCTTAGCTCCAGTCTAACATGTCAAAATAAAAGTAAAAATAAGGTCAACTAAACGTCAAACAAAAAATGCCAAGTGCTCTTGCTCTTGAGATAGCTTGTGCGGTAATGTATGCTAGGTAGAGGGGAGTCACTGCTATGCTAACGTATGCTAGGTAGAAAGGTAAGCGTATGTGTGTAACTTCTGTTGTAATATATTATGCATGTTGTAATAGAGTTCCATTGTCTTTCCTGCTGTTACCCCCCCCCTCTGATTCCCATGTTAATATTGAATACGTTTCCATAAGCCATTTGGAGAAGTCAGCTCTGTCATACGGCGAGCGGCAGCACGCTTCAGTGCAGCTGAATCACTGTGTGGCTGCAAAAGGCACCGGAGGATTACGAGCGTATTTGGACTCTACACTGGCATTGATTACGGCAATTAGACGCGATTTCACATTAAGCAAAGCGTTCCCGTTAACAATGAGCCATCGCTATTCCGGCACGGGCGAGCGGGTGGGCCGTGCTGCAAGCGTCGCCGCGTCTCTATCGAAGAGCACTGCTGTCCCACAGGGGGGGGTGGGGGGGGGGTCTGTATCGAAGAGCACCACTGTCCCGCAGGGGGGGGTGGAGGTGGGGGGGGGTGCGTCTCTATCGAAGAGTGGCGCTGTCCCGCAGGGGGGGGTGGGGGGGTGCGTCTCTATCGAAGACTGGCGCTGTCCCGCAGGGGGGGGTGGGGGTGGTGAGGGGGTGCGTCTCTATCGAAGAGTGGCGCTGGTCCACTGGGCTCCGCAGACGGCTAATTAAATGTGACGGTCGGGATTGTTCAATTCCAGCAGCCGCACCTCACAGAGCAGGCGGAACGCAGGAGCTGATTTGGTGACGGCTAAATCAGGGGTGTGTGTGTGTGTGTGTGTGTGTGTGTGTGTGTGTGTGTGTGTGTGTGGCCATCAGCAGGAGTGGGCGGGTGTGTGTGTGTGTGTGTGTGTGTGTGTGGCCATCAGCAGGAGTGGGCGGGTGACTCTAATGAGCCCAATTTGGGCGTGTGTGTCGGCACGGAAACCGTCACAGGAGGACGAGGCCAATCGGCACGCACATTACAGTAAATGATTCTAATCGCCATTTTAGTCACGCCACATTAGCGAACAGAAACTTATTAACATTTCAGCAGGCGAGGAGGAGGACTGAGAGAGAGGGAGGGAGGGAGGGAGAGAGAGAGAGAGGGATAGAGAGAGATATAGAGAGAGAGATAGAGAGGAAGAGAGTGAGAGAGACACAGAGAGAGAGAGAGGGGGAGACAGAGAGAGATAGAGACAGAGAGAGAGAGAGAGAGAGAGAGAGAGGGAGAGAGGAATAGAGAGAGAGAGACACAGAGAGAGAGAGACACAGAGAGACAGACAGAGAGAGATAGAGACAGAGAGAGAGAGAGATAGAGAGGGAGAGAGAGAGAGGTGGTAAGGGCCTAAGGGCCGTGTGCAGACTGGGCCGCTCTGCTGTGACCCGCGAGGATTTGCAGTCGTCTCGTCCTAATGACGCCTAATGGTGTATTTACATTTAGACCAGTGACTCCAGCAGGCCCACACACACACACACACACACACACACACACACAGTGACTCCAGCAGGCCAGGCGCTCTAATGACGGCGTAATAGTGTATTTAAACCAGTGACTCCAGCACGCCCCTCAGAGGGGGAGACAGGCAGAGCGCACACACACACACACACACACACACACACACCAGTGACTCCAGCACGCCCCTCAGAGGGGGAGACAGGCGGAGCACACACACACACACACACACACACACACACACACACACACACACACACACACACCAGTGACTCCAACACGCTCAGGGGGGGGCAGGCAGAGCAGGGGATTATTTCGGGTGACCTCGCACCCTTTTGGGTTAAAAAAAAAGTGAGAAAAGAAACTTCTCCTCATGTCACAATTTAAACAGAGAAACAGAGAATCTCTAATGTGTTAAGGTCTGTGTGCGTGTGAGGTAGCGGGTTAAGCTCCTCAGTAACAGGATGGCAGGGGACTGGTAGTAGGGTTGAAGGGTACGTACAACAGACCTCCAAGAGTCGATGAGATGCGTTTTTATAGACAAATATTGCCTTTTTTATTATCCAAACAAACTGTGCAATCCCAGCACACATAAACAAAAAGAAACAAAAACACTAACGCAGCACTTAAATCCGAAAATAAATTCTTAAAGACAAAAACAATCATTCACAATAGCAACAATACTGTTTTGCAACTTACTGCTCACTCTGGTTTTCAGCAGCAACCTCTCCTACTCTCTCACCAGGTTAAAATGAGGCACCTCTTAAATACACGTAGACATTAGACAAAATTGGACCAATCATTGAATGATTGGGCCGTACCACCACCAAATGACGCTAGACATATACAAACACACCATCAAAGACATAATTAACCCATACACAACAATAACACCCTCCTAAGCACACCACACCCATAATACAAGACATTATTTACAATTTAAACATTCACAATTCACATAACACCACCAAACATATACAAACGACACCCCTCCATCATATTCCATACATCCCCGTTCCCAGTGAGTGTTAAAATACCACTACCGTAGCGGTGCGCACTCGCATAGTAGCAGCAGAGTCCGGAACTGAGGAAGCAGGTAAGTAAGTGTTCAGATGAATGGGGGATAAACTGTGTAACTTTGTGAACGGGGCATGAGTGTGTAGGCCTCCACACTACATGACAATGATGTTAAAAATAAATGGGTTTATACGGAACGATTTGTGTTGTGACTGGTTTGTTATGTTATTGTGAATGTTGCGGTTTTCAACGATGGCGTTTATTATGCCACCGCTCGCATGTCTGCTCGACACGCGAACAAAGTCTCGTGCACAGCCTACCTGTCGCTGCCGGTTTTTCAGAGGTAGGAGTACAAACAGTCTTTAGTGTGCTGATATCCCGGGTGTGCAGGTGTTTGTGTGTATGGGCGCAGGTGTGTGTATTTCCTGCTTTTTGGGTCTCGCGGTGCTACCGCGATTCAAGTTCAGGTAAAGCACGGGTAGCAAGCAGGCGAACAGTCAGTGAGGAAACAAATCGGTGAGGGGGTGAGACGGTCACGTTCACCCTCCCACAGTGCGCTGTGTGTGTGTGTTAAGGTATGTGTGCGTGTGTGTATGTGTGTGTTAAGGTATATGTGTGTGTGTGTGTGTGTGTGTGTTTGTGTTAAGGTATATGTGTGTGTGTGTGTGTGTGTGTGTGTGTGTAACTGGGAGGTGGAGCGCTAGACTGGGAAAGCATGTTAGCTGCACTGGGAGACGGACAGCTACAGTAGAGCTACACACTGCAGAGTCAGACTGGGAGACATCAGGAGCATGGAGCTGATGGACTAGACTGGGAGACACTGGATGATGTGGACTGGGACACCTGGTGGACTGGACTGGGAGACACTGAAAGTGTGGACTGGATGATGTGGACTGGATGATTAATAGTCTGGAAACATTGTCCCACACATGCAGATGTGACGAGTTATGAATGCGACGTGTCTCA
>CM059275.1:32193423-32195923 GCA_030347295.1 Setipinna tenuifilis | reverse complement strand
GAGTATAGCAGGGACAGGGAGAAATATTACTGTTAGGTGTGTGTGTGTGTGTGTGTGTGTGTGTGTGTGTGTGTGTGTGTGTGTGTGTGTGAGTGTGTTCAGGGCAGAGCTCACAATGGCAGCACAGAAAACAAGCATACACTATCTGCCCTCACAGCATCAGGGGGAACATTAAGACATGCTGGCGATTCCAGCCAGTAATTACCTTTGGAACAGACAGACAGGGACGGAGAGAGGGAGACAGGGAGAGAGAGATGGAGAGAGGGAGAGAGAGATGGAAAGAGGGAGAAAGAGATGGAAAGATGGAAAGAGAGGAAGAGAGATGGAAAGAGGGAGAAAGAGATGGAAAGATGGAAAGAGGGGGAGAGAGGGAGAGAGATGGAGAGAGGGAGAGAGAGAGAGAGAGAGAGAGAGAGAGAGAGAGAGCGAGATGGAGTGAGGGAGAGAGAGAGCGAGCGTGAGAGGGGGAAAGTGATGTTGTTTGGGGAAACAATGCTGGAATAAAGAGATGCAGAGCTAGATGGCAGGAGAGAGATGAAGAGAGGACAGAGAGAGGGTAGAGAGAGAGAGAGAGAGAGAGAAAGAGAGAGATGTTTAATGACAGAGAAAAAGTACAAGACGGAGAAGAAAGCAAGAGTGTGTGAGTGAGTGTGTGTGTATGAGAGAGAGAGAGTGTGCATATGTGTGTGTGTGTGTGTGTGTGTTTGCGTGTGTGCGTGTGTGTGCATGCGTGTGTGTGTGTGTGTGTGTGAGGCGGTCTCCTTGACCTTTGACTCTGTCCAGAAGGTGTGTGGGTTTGTCCGGCTGGGAGGGAGAGACGTGGGCAGCCATCCAGACCAGCAGAAGAAAACAAACAACCCTTCTCTCCTTTCACCCGTAGCTCTCTCCCTCTATCCTTTTATCTCTCCCTCTATCCTCCCTCCCTCCTTCTGCCCCTCACAACCCCTCCATCCTTCCATCTCTCCATCCTTACCTCTCTCTCTTCCTCATTCTATTCTTCTCTTTCCCTCCTTCCCTCTATTTATCCATCTTTCCCTCTATCCTTCCCTCCCTCCCTCTATCCCTCTCTCCCTTCTTCCCTCCCTCTTTTTCTCTTTCCTTTTTCCCTCCACCCCCTTTCTCCTTCCCTTTATCGTTCCCTCCCTCCACCCTTCTATCCTTCCCTTTCCCTCTTCTATCTGCCAATAATCTACTGAAAATAAGAGGAGACACCATGCATGCTTATTCCCCCTCCTCTGCTCAGAGAACACTAGGGTTAGGGTTGGAACACTAAGGTTAGGATTGGAACACTAGGGTTAAGGTTGGAACACTAAGGTTAGGATTGGAACACTAGGGTTAGGATTAGAACACTAGGCTTAGGGTTGGAACACTAAGGTTAGGATTGGAACACTAGGGTTAGGGTTGGAACACTAGGCTGCTTCTGCCACTAGGCCACATAACTGTGGAGTGGGTGGGGCCAAAGAAGCATAATATGGAGTAGGCGGGGTCAAAGCAGTGTGCTGTTAAGAGCCAGGTAATGTGGAGTGGGTGGGGCCAGATCAGTGTGATGTCAGCAAAATGTGTAGTGGGTGGAGCCAGAGCATCATAGTGTGGAGTGGACCGCTGCCAGAGGAGCCGGCTGTACTTGGCAGCTCTGATGCTGTTACCCAGAATCCCCTTTGGCAGCTGTGCTGAATACCAATCGGAGGGTGACAGAGGCAGGCCAGGCCTGATCCGGAGCGCTAATGGATTTGCAGACCTGGAGCGGAGCAGAGTGAATCCCTATGCAAACACATCCCTAATCAATGAGGATGCGTGACGCATACATGCCCTAAAATCAATCGGCACCATGCAAGACATCTTTATTGGAGGAAAACAATCGCAGTAGGAGAGAGGACCCTGTCCATACCAGTCCAGCTCAACTCACCATCTTTCCTGTGTGCAGGAGTCTGAATGAAAATCCCTCCTGTGGACCTGCTTCCATATCATAAAGCCTCTTCACTTCTATCCGTTCATTTCAGGTCCTTCCTTCACTTGCTATTCCTCTCTTTCTTTCTCTTTCTCTCTCTCTGTCTCTTTCATTCTTTCTTCCTTCCATTCTATATTTCCAAATGTTCACTCTGACTGACTTAGTGTAGATTGGCTTTTTTGCATGTTCGGTTACAAATGCCTGCATGGGTTAAATTTGTACTTTGTAGATGAGAGAGAGAGAAAAACAAAGAGAGGAAAGAATGGAGATGTAAAGGAAAAGAAAGAGAAGCGGAGTGAGGGATAGAGAAAAGGGGAAAGAAAAAAAAGCAAGAAGGTGAAAGAAGGAGAGAGATAAGAGTTGCGCTCCAGTGCCATAGCTGTTTCTCCTCCTCCTGATCCCTTCTTTCTCACACTCTTTCATCACAGGAGAGGGGGAAGCTCCTGATCCCTCCTCTGTACTGTTATTGGCCTCACACTCTTTCATTACAGGAGACGGAGACGGAAAGCAAGATGAAGGGGTGGGGGGGTGGGGGGGCAGTGGAGGGGTGTG
>CM059275.1:32183423-32185923 GCA_030347295.1 Setipinna tenuifilis | reverse complement strand
CACACACCCAGACTGCCAACCCCATCACACACCAACCCCATCACACACACACACCCAGACTGCCAACCCCATCACACACACACCCAGACTGCCAACCCCATCATACACACACACACACACACCCAGACTGCCAACCCCATCACACACACACCAGGCTTGTCCCAAATTCAGAATTTCAGAATTCAATTCAATTCAGGAAGTGAATTTGAATTGAATTTGAATTGGCTCCACCCCAGGGGATATGGAATTGAATGTGAATTGGAATTACAGGAAGTGGAATTTCAAATTCAGTGCAATTCAAAGAAATTCATTCAAACCACATATCAATAAGAATGTGATTCTTGGCATGTGTTCTTCTTCCATATTGGAATAATTATATATGAAACACAACTAAAGCTATACAGAGACTAATACTAAGCATATATTTATGCTTATATATATTTTTAAGCAATATTTTCATTTTAAACGTCATGGTGTTAATGGTCAAAATTGACCGCCTAAACTACAATAATACATTTATTAAAAATCTGATTTGCATATGTTTTGATTATCTACTGTATTAGACATCCCTTTGAAACATGGCCAAGGTGATTTAAATGTTATTCTACTTTGTTGTATCATTTATAGGCTTTATTTTCCTGATCTTGCACCAATTCGATTCATTAAAATTAAGTTCTAATAATGAAAAAACTAATACAACACAATTAATTCAAATTTCAGTTTTATTCTCAATATAATAACATTGAAAGTAATTAACTTCTCGTCTGCTCATAGACATGTTGATGTTTTAGTTGTAACAACAAAGTAACATTTCCTTGTCGCTGTGGAGGTCAACTAGGTCAAGCATCCTCCAGTTAGTGCCATACACACGGTGACCCTCAATGTTTGTCATCTCCAGTATGAAGCCTTGAATTGGATTTGTTATGAACAACTCACTGACAGAATGCCATCTGTGTGGGCGATGGTATATCTGGTAGGCCCTGGTCTCAGGGGAATAATGTTTTCTGTGGTGGCTCTACTTGGAGTAACAGTTGCGGATGGATGCCACATGATATTTCCATTTTTTTTATTGGAAATGGTGTTCCTGCATTTGCCTCTTCTATTTCTATTCTCATCACCATATTCGGCGTCATCATCCTCCTCTGACACATTGTCTTCATTCTCTTCCGTTATCATCAAAAAGTAACTGAAGAGCCTCATCTCTTGTAAATCTCTTGGTCATGTTCATGCCTTGTTCCGTGTTCATGTTCATGCCATCAATATTCTGGAATGTTTGCTTCCCGCAAAGAGCAAGAAAGTGTGTGTGTGTGTGTGTGTGTGTGTGTGTGTGTGTGTGTGTGTGTGAGTTGTGTTATCATTTTGCATGTTGTGTAATCAGAGAACTCAAAAGTACAAGAGCTATAGCCCTTAAATAGAGTAGTACACACAACAGTCTACTCAAAACAAAATGTCTGAAATGTTTGGGCAACCATTTTGAATATTAGGTTAAAGTAAAGCATTCTGGGAAATGAAGTCTTGTCTTTTTGAAACATTGCTCCATTTCACTGTTTACAATTTTAAGGATCAGTATATATTAAGTGACAAATTGCTGTGCAAATGGGGCCTTTTTCTGTTAAATAAATGTACAAAATCATGCTGTGGACATGAGATAATGTCCTATATTAATATGCAGTAGATATTAAATTCATAGTGTAATCATAAAAGTCTGTATATAATCTTTGTTAATGGTACTTTCATTATCATGAATTTCTTTGAATTTCAAGGAATTCCAATTCTACTTCCTGCAATTCGAATTTGAATTGCAATTCCACTTCCTGTTTGAATTTCAATTCAAATTCATTTTGAAATTCAGGAATTGAATTTGAATTTGGGGGTCATTCTCAATTCAATTCTGAATTTGGGACAAGCCTGACACACACACACACACCCAGACTGCCAACCCCATCACACACACACCCCATCACACACAAACACACCCAGACTGCCAACCCCACAAACGCAGAAGTGTCTTACCATTAAAGCCCACTGACCCCTTCGCCATGCCTTATTTAGGGACGGGCGGGAGGGGACAGGTCCAGCTTAGGGACCAGGGACCAGCTTAGGGACCAGGGACCAGCTTTGGATAGTCTCGTGCTTTACTTTAGCCTCCTTACTTTAGTCTCCTTTCAGAACTCTTGGAAGCCACTTTCAGTGAGTTCATATCACTCAGTTTGCGGTCAAAGCATGTTGGAGCAATAGGGTAGTGCACCTATGGTCTAGGGTAGTGTAGTGTAGTGTAGTGTAGTGTAGGGTAGGGTAGTGTAGTGTAGTGTAGTGTAGTGTAGTGTTGGGTAGTGTAGTGTAGTGTAGTGTAGTGTAGTGTAGGGTAGGGTAGGGCACCTATGGTCTAGGGTAGTGTAGTGTAGTGTAGTGTAGGGTAGTGTAGTGTAGTGTAGTGTAGTGTAGGGTAGTGTAGTGTTGGGTAGTGTAGTGTAGTGTAGGGTAGGGTAGTGTAGTGTTG
>CM059275.1:32165923-32173423 GCA_030347295.1 Setipinna tenuifilis | reverse complement strand
AAACCTAGGCTAGTTAGCGTTGCTAGTTAGCTTTGACACTCGTGTTTTGTTTACTTTGCAACTTCATATAAATTACTGCTTGTGTAACGTGTTTACCATAATAGCTAATGCCAACAATAAACATTAGCTAGCAACAAAAACATTACCTAAGGTTAACCTACCTCAATATGTTGGTGGGTAACCTTGACAAACCCTTTCGGGTTTGTGTTCGGGTGTGTGTTTATTTTCCAGTATCTTAAATCCGCACACCTTTCAACAATAAGACATAAGTTTCCTCGTCATTTAAAATGGGGCCAGATATCATTCTCCGTAGCATGTAGATTATAACTCTGGGGGCGGGGGGGGGGGGGGGGGGGGGGGGGGGGGGGGGAGTTGTTTACATCATGACATTAAGCTGCTGTAGAACTTTTGTAGCGTACCTGTTTTTGGTAGCGATTCTTATGGCGTCTCAGCTTTCGGTGTCATCTTTTTTGAAGCAGTCTCGTCTTGAAAAATGGCCGTTGAGGGATATATTTCGTGTCGTGTCGTCTGAAATTAACACTAGTAGACGTACACTTCTGTAGTTTAATTCACCCCTTACCCCACTGCATCATTTGTGCGCCCCTGTGATTGTAATGACAGGGAGACTGTGCTTGAGGAGAGGGAACTGCACTGGTGATCTGTAGATGGAGCGGCTGGAGGGTTTCTTCAGGTGAGGAAGAAACTAAACCTCCTCCCTCTGGGAGGTCATCAGGTGCACATCCATCCCAGCTTTTATTCTCTTTCTCCCTCTCTCTCGCTCAGTCTGACACACACACACATTAACACACACACAATTATTGCTCTACTTCCTGTTTAAAGGGAAACTAGCAGGGTTGGTAGCAAAATACATGAGTGTACTGCTTGAGAGTTGTGTTATTATTAGGCTACATTACATTACACTTAGCAGACGCGTTTATCCAGAGTGACTTACAAAAAGGAGGACATGAGCTAATTGTGGTAGCCTACTTGTGTGCTAAATCTCAGAAAATAACCACAGAAGTCACAACACCATCTCAAGAAAAAACATCTTTAATGAAGTGTTGGCTGTTTGTTTTCTCATTGGAGTACAGAAAATTCCATTTAGGGTTGACTGCAAGTATGGCGAGATATATACAGACCCCCAACCTGTGCCTGGCACATCTGAAACCGCTCGTGTATACAAATATATACAGTAACAAATGTACAACAGTATCAGCTTGTGCAAGTGTGTTTAACATATAGACGTATTATATAGAAAACACTTCAGACACACAGTCACACACACACACACACACACACTGTACATGTTTCCTCTTACACACACACATGGCACATGCCTCACTTACACACATGTAGGCCTACAAACACACCAGAATGTGTTTGTTTGTGAACATACCTACACCCCCCCCCCCCCCCCCCCCCCCCCCCCCCCCCCCCCCCAGACACACTTTTAGTTAACAGCGGAACACACAAGTCCTGTGCTGCTTCTATGCAGACTGGCACACACACACACACACAAACACTTGGTTTCTTGTATGCTAGTAGTGTGGCTGTACAGTGTACAGTCTGTGAGGTAGACTGACGCTGACGCTGTTCTTCTATTTCCTTTGCTTGTTGTCTTCTCGTTCGTATTTGCCCAATGTCCACTGATGTACAAATAAAACCCTACACGTACAATACATAGCGATGAGGTAGAGATGGTTTAAAGGTCTTCCAACACAAAAAAGGAAGTCAGAAAAATTTAAAATGTGCACACTAGGAAACACTACTGTGTTCCTCACACAAACTAAATAAAATATCTTTTCCAAATAATGCATATCTTTTAACAGTAAATAAGTCAACAAAGAATAAAACAACATAGATGTTTTTATTATGATTGTAATGTTATCCTAAAATATGGCCTTATGTGAAAACTGTTAGCCTGTGTTTGCATACTGGCTGTGAAGTGAATTTTTCACACACCAGGTGTAACAGAGGTCTTTCTTTGCAGTCCCCGTCTCAATACCTCAACCTCACAGCCTCAACCCCCCCGAGGCAGAGAGACGCGCTGCATCTGTGCATGGCACCTTCTCAGCAAGAAGGGCGCCTGCAGTTCAGATGTTCACCAGGGGGGCGCCAATGTGCCGATTGCAGCGATATGACACACAGATTTTATTTTATTTTTTTTCCCCCGGCTGCCCGGTTCGCCCGTGCCTAAAACCACTACTGCTAATGACATATGTAATGTGTGTTGTGTTTGATGCTCAGTTCCGCAGCAGACTTGACCCCAGCACCCCTACAGGTAGCAGCGCCTAGCCATGCTAGCAGAGAGACTAGCCATGCTAGCAATGAGACTAGCCATGCTAGCAGAGAGACTAGCCATACTAGCAATGAGACTAGCCATGCTAGCAGAGAGACTAGCCATGCTAGCAATGAGACTAGCCATGCTAGCAGAGAGACTAGCCCTGGCCACATGTGCAGAATGGCTAGGGCAGGTAGTATGGATCAGGTATGGACACGACTGCCATTAAGGTGTCAAGAGGGAATCGGGTGCCGTAACGTAGCAACTAAGGTCAAGGGTGAAGGAGTACATCAGACAACATGAGACGAGCGTCTCCTCTCGAGTGTGTGAGTTAGCAGTGCTAGTAAAGCAGTCACAGGACAGGAGTGTGTGAGTTAGCAGTGCAGTAAAGCAGTCACAGGACAGGAGTGTGTGAGTTAGCAGTGCAGTAAAGCAGTCCCAGGACAGGAGTGTGTGAGTTAGCAGTGCTAGTAAAGCAGTCACAGGACAGGAGTGTGTGAGTTAGCAGTGCTAGTAAAGCAGTCACAGGACAGGAGTGTGTGAGTTAGCAGTGCTAGTAAAGCAGTCCCAGGACAGGAGTGTGTGAGTTAGCAGTGCTAGTAAAGCAGTCCCAGGACAGGAGTGTGTGAACGCTGACACAGTAATCCACATGTAGTAAAGCAGAGTGTTAGAGTAGAAAAGAACACCAATATGAATAACACAATATCAATACAAATAAAAGAATATCGATACGAATAAAAGAATAACAATATGACCGTTAAAGCCACAGTGGTCAGAGCATCACCACTCAGGTGCTCGCTGTACAGCAGCCCTAACCCCATAGTGCTCATTACACACATCGCAAACACAAACAAACAAACAAACAAACAAAACATGTGTTGACAAATACATTCAGTTCCAAGGCTTCACTATTTAAGGTGGGTCAAGAGCTGCAGGGTGACAGGACAGAGGCTAGAGAAAGAGAGCGAGATGGAGAGAGAGAGAGAGTTAGAAAGAGTGCGAGAAAGAGAGAAAGAGAAAGAGAGCGAGATGGAGAGAGAGAGAGAGAGTTAGAAAGTGTGCGATAGAGAGAGACAGAGAGAAATCGCGAGATGAAGACATATAGAGAAGGAAACACTGTGAAATGAAGAGAGAGAGAAAAAGAGAGTGCACAGAAGAGAGAGAGAAAGAGTTAAAAAGAGTGCAGGATGGGGAGAAAGAGAGAGATGAAGAGTGAAAGAGAGGTGTGGAGATAAGAGTGCCAAGGGGGGGGCAGGCAAAGGGGGGGTGGGCTGACAGACTTTATGTGATCTATCTAGTGATTTTACTCATGTGCGGTTTGTTGTGCAATGTACATGTATGTATGCATGTGTGTGTTTCCATCTCTCTTCATCTGTGCTTGAGAAAGTGTACTTGTGTGTGTGTGTGTGTGTGTGTGTGTGTGTGTGTGGTACAGTGGGGGCAGGAGGTGCTCTTCTGGCTCGGCAGGTAGGTGTGTGTGTGTGTGTGTGTGTGTGCGTGATGGGGGGTGCCCTGTTGTGGTGTGTAATGCTCATTTCAGCCTCAAAGTGTCATTGTGATGTAATGCTCTAAAATAGCGCCCCCTAGTGTGAGTGTCTGAGTGTTGTTTGAAACATTTCTAGCAGTGTGCTTATATCTATTGTTTGAAGACCGAACAGGCTGTTGGATAAATGAAAATACAGTATTTCAAAGAAGGATCTTTTAAGGGAAGAAAGGATATGTACATTACAAATGGTCGTAAACACAAAAGAATCATTTTGCTGTTGACTCTGTCTCTTCAGTTCCATCACCACAAACAAGACACACAAATAATACATTCTTTATGAACCCTCACTGCCAACGCTTCAATGAGGTAAACACTTCAAATTCAGATAAAAACTAAACTTTTAACAAATGACTGAAGCGAAAATCTTCACAAATCACACACTTAAACATTAGAACATAGTGCTTTGCTGTCCCCACGGCCCTCCGAGGTACTCTACAAGTTCACTAACACTTTCCTGAGATTTCCCATTTTCTCTTTTGCTTTTGCACACACCAGGTTCAGATGATTCCAGTTGAGTCACCCACACACACACTCACACACACACACACATGCACACACGCATGCACACACACACACACACACACACTTGAGGAATACTGTTGGCTGTTATGAAATGGCTGAGGGGACCGGTGGTCTCCCATGGTAACAGTGATTTTAGGTACTTGTCTTAAAGCTCTGGATATCGGCGCACCACCTATGAAGATTGTGAGGCAAAGAAAGATATCATCCCTTCTTTTAAGAAAAAAAGAAAAAGAAATACAAAAGAAAAAAGCACCATGCCAGGCACTTTAGAGTAAATGATATCTCCTTAACAGCAATGATTAAACACAAGAAACACTCTTTATACCACACAAGCACAGTCTTTCTCACACACACTCACACACACACACACACATAAAGTCTTGCTTTCTCTTTGCATCCCAGTAAGTGATGCGTGACCTCAGTGAGGGCCGAGGCCTAGTAGTCTCTGCGTCCCCTCTTCTCTCCTCCCCTCTCCTCTCCTCTGAGTCTACACGTCCCATCTCCTCTCCTCTCCTCTACTCTCCTCTACTCCCCTCTCCTCTCCTCTCCTCTCAGTGTACGCCTCCCATCTCCTCTCCTCTCCTCTACTCTCCTCTCCTCCCCTCTCCTCTCCTCTGAGTCTACACATCCCATCTCCTCTAGTCCCCTCTCCTCTGTTAGACTACGCCTCCCCTCTCCTCTCCTCCATGAGTCTACGCCCCCTCCCCTCTCCTCTACCCCAGGAGTCCATGTGTCCCTTCTCCTATTGGTGGGACACCTGCCATTCCCCGCCCCTTCACCTCTGACCTTTCCCCAGGGGACAGACGAGCTCCCCTGACCCTGTGTCCTCCTCTCCACCTCCTCTCTACCTCCTCTCCTCCTTTTCTCCTCCATGCTGCTCCATCCGGACGGAGAGGAGGACAGAAAGAGAGAGAGAGAGGGAGAGATGGAGAGAGAGGGAGAGAGAGAGAGAGAGAGAGAGAAAGAGAGAAAGCGAGAGAGATAGAGCGCTCACTGTCTGCAGCCCAGCGTTTTGCCCCACTCCACGTAGGCGTCCATGTCTGTGGGCGTCACGTCCGGCTGGGACCTGAGGAGGGCGCTCTCCAGGTGCTGGTAGGCGAGTGTGTGCATGTGTGTGTGTGCGTGTGAGTGTGAGTGTGTGTGTGCGGGCATCATGTCCAGGCTCTCTGCTGCCCCCTGCAGGGCGTGCTGGCACAGGCGGGTGAGTGTGCGGGCGGAGTATCCCTCGGTCCGGCGGGCGAGAGCGTCCAGCTCCTCAGGGCCCAGTGAGAGGCCCAGTGGCGCCCCCATGTGGCTGAGCGGCGCCAGGAGGTTCTGGTCCAGGAGGCGTCGGCGGGCGGGGGGGTCGGGGGGGGGCACCAGCACGCGGCGGGAGAAGTAGCGCCGCACGGCCGACTCCTCGAGCTCCGCCGGACGACTAGTGGTGGCCAGCAGCAGCACCTGTGGGGGGGGGTCACTAACGCCCCCGGCAACGACCCTGCCACCGCACCCCCCCAGGAGCAGCCGGTCCAGCTGGGTCTGCAGCTCCCTCCGCACGCGGGCCAAAGAGGAGGAGGAGGAGGAGGAGGAGGTGGAGGAGGCAGAGGAGGAGGTGGCAGACTGGGTCCCCATCACGGCCTCCAGGGCGCTCAGAAGCAGCACGCAGGGCTGGCGGGCGCGGGCCAATAGGAAGCAGGCCTGCAGCACTTGCTCCGCCTCCGGGGCCCAGTCATTGGTCAGCAGGGGGCAGTGCAGGTGCAGGAGTGGCGCCCCCATGTGGCCGGCCAGACAGCGCGCCAGCAGCGAGCGTCCACAGCCGGGGGGGCCGTAGAGGCAGCAGGGCGCGGGGCAGCACAGGGGCATTAGCGCCCCCTAGGGGGGAGAACACGTCGGGGCGCAGCAGAGGCCACAGCACCTCCTCCTCCAGCGCCTCCTTGGGGCCCTCCAGACCCGCCACCTCCCCCCACTCCACCAGGGGGAGCTGTGACGACACCAGCACGCGGGAAGACACCAGCTCCAGCACGCGAGGAGACACGGCCTTCAGGCTCTCCTCCATCGCCACGGAGGAGCAGGAGGAGGAGGAGGAGGAGGAGGAGGAGGAGGTGGCGACAGGCGAGCCGTTTGTGGCGGCGTTGGTGGTTGCCGTGGGCGACCCGAAGCTGAAGGCGGAGTCCCCCGTGTTGGCGCTGCCCTGGAACCCTGGCGAGGTCAGAGACGGAGACGCCTGATTGGCTGAGGTCAGACTGCCCCCCCCAAAGCCCCCGCCGCCTCCCCGGGGGTCCTCGCACGGAGACGCCTGATTGGCCGGCTTGAAGGTTCCGTTAGCGTTGGCGTTAGCGTTGGGGGCAGGGGCCTGGGGGGAGGCGGTACAGCGGGGGGGGTCAGGCTGGCCGAGGAGGAGGACGAGGGGGGGTGCTGAGGCTGAGCGTAGCCGAACTCCGCGTACGACTCCCCCCCCATCTCCACCTGGCCCCCCAGGTAGAAGGCCTTCCTCTTCAGGGGCCCCGAGCTGCAGCCGCTGAGGGGGGTGGGGGTGAGGGGGGCGGGGGGGGCGTAGGAGGGGTAGGAGGGCATGCTGGAGGGGGGGGGGCAGGGGGGTGGGTGCCGCAATGGCTGCTGGGAGGTAGGAGGAGGGTGGGGGTGGGGGAGGGGGCGGGCTGTAACCCGGGGCGACGGGGGCGTAAGGGGAGGGGGTGTAGCTGTACGTGGGGAGCAGGGGGGGGGAGGAGGGGGCGCTGTAGGGGGGTACCAGAGGGGGGTGGGGGGGTGCGGAGGCTGGAGGGGGGGCGGGGTACCCTGCAGGAGGGGGGAGGGGTGTGTGCCGTACGCCCCAGAGGAGGAGGGGTGCAGGTAGGGGCCGTAGGCTGCAGGGGGCGGGTACGCTTCCTGCGGGGCCAGTGATTGGCCGTGGCAGCTGCCCCTCGTGAAGCCAGGCTCCGCCCCCGGAGAGCTGCAGACGTCTGAGGAGACCACACCCCCCTTCCCTGCAGACACGCCCACCTCACAACCCATTGGGTACACCCCTCCAGGCTCCACCCACGCCTCCACCTCCGCCTTCCTCCCATTGGTCAGCGTGTTGGGCGTGGCCAGGGCCGCCGGGGCTTCTGGATAAATGAGCGGCATGTCCAGCAGGCCGGAGTACTTCTGCGCGTACTTCTTCAGCAGGTTGGAG
>CM059275.1:32153423-32155923 GCA_030347295.1 Setipinna tenuifilis | reverse complement strand
ACAAAAGGTTGAAACAAATAAAAATTTGTGTCGTGTGGACGACACCCTACACCTACACCTACACACACACACTCACACACACACACACACACACACACACACTGTCTCTCTCTCTCTTTCTATCCCTCTCTGTGTTATTGAGCGTTGATGTGGCAGCTAAGACATGTAACTGCTCTTACACACACACACATGCACGCACTCAGATACACACATACACACACACACACACTCTCACACACACTCACATGTACATACACACACTCTCACACACACTCACATGTACACATGTGCACACACACACACACACTAGATAGATAGATAGATAGATAGATAGATAGATAGATAGATAGATAGATAGATAGATAGATAGATAGATAGATAGATAGATAGATAGATAGATTTCAGAGTTCAGAGTTCAGGTACAGTAGAGTATGTGGCCTGACACACACACACACACTCACTCTCACACACACACTCTCACACACACACACACACACTCTCACACACACACACACACACACTCTCACTCTCACACACACACACTCACTCTCACACACACACTCTCACACACACACACTCACTCTCACACACACACTCTCACACACACACAGAGCAAAAATTCCCTCTGAAGCGGCGAGTGAGTGGGCAGAGTGTATTAATAGCTCGTCTTTGAACTCTAATCTAATGTATGTTTAAATGTGTGTGTGTGTGTGTGTGTGTGTGTGTGTGAGTGTGTGTGTGTGTGTGTGTGTGTGTGTGTGTGTGTAAACGCAGCAAAGGAGAAGGAGACTGCGGGGGGGGGGGGGGGGTATGAGAGAGGGAGGGAGAGAGCGGAAGAAAGAGAGAAAGAGAGGGAGAGAGAAAGAGAGGGAGAGAGAAGAGTTTTGAAATGGATTTAAGACTGAGGACTTGACACACATTACCGACCCCACTGGTTCAACTCTCATCTTTCTCTCTCTCTCTCTTTCGCTCTCCCCCTTTCTCTCTCTCTCTTTCGCTCTCCCCCTTTCTCTCTTGCTCCCTCTCTCTCTCTCCCTCTTTCACTCTCTCCCTTTTTCTCTCTCTCCCTCTCCCACCCTCTCTTGTCTCTCTTACTCTCTTTTTCAAAAGTGAAGAGGATAAAAAGAAATCACCAAAGAGGAGGAGGAAGAGAAAGAGAGAAAGGGTGAGAAAGAGAGAAGGGAGAGGAGGAAGAGAAGAAAGAGAAAGGAGAGGAGAGGAGGAGGAAGAGAGAGATAGAAGAGGAGGAGGAGAAAGAGAGAAAGGGGGAGAAAGAGAGAGGAGAGGAGGAGGAAGAGAGAGATGAAAGAAGAAAGAGAGAACGGAGGAGAAAGAGAGAAAGGAGGAGAAAGAGAGAAAGGGTGAGAAAGAGAGAAGGGAGAGGAGGAGGAGAGAGAGAGATAGAAGACAAGGAGGAGAAAGAGAGATGAAAGGAGAAGAGCATCAGGAAGCTGCTAGAAAAAGTCTTTCACAGACACTGGCTGGAGTTACACACACCCACACACACACACACACACACACGCACGCACACGCACCTACCTACACACATACACATACACACACACACACACACACGCACACGCACGCACACACACACACACACACCTACCTACACCCATACACACACACACACACACACACACACACCTACCTACACACGTACACCTACACACACACACCTACACACACACATACACACACACACACACACACACTTTTTTATAGCTTCCACTTATTTTAACTGATAATATTAGTAGTTATATAATATTATTATTTTATAGTATATATCATTACATTACTAATATGAATTACGGTCCGTTTTCAGACAACCACTGATGACTTCTCATCTGGTAGGACCTATAAAACACCAAATATCTAACCCTAACAAAGGGATTTGTCTTTGTGTCCTTCTGAAGGACAGTAACGCATGCGCCATATTCGAGGTCTGGCCACTGTGCTCAGGGAGCTGTGTGGAATGATGTGCCAAAGGTTTCTGCAGGAATTTAAAAAAAGGATTAGAAAATACTTTGTGGTTTGAGTGACAAATGTGGAAAGCTAGTTGTAAAGATTAGTGTGAAAGCGTGTTAGAGACTGAAATATAATTGACTCAAACAAAGCAGTTTTTTCAGATAATGTCAAAATCACTTGGTTTCCTGGTTGACTTTCACTACATTTTATTTAGTGATTTGTGTGTGTGTGTATGTATGTATGTATGTATGTATGTATGTATGTATGTATGTATGTATGTATGTATGTATGTGTGAGTGTGTGTGTGTGTGTGTGTGTGTGTGTGTGTGTGTGTGTGTATGTGTGTATTTATTCAGCAAGCAGGCAAAGGGGGCTACGTACTGTATATTAAGTGCCCAGTGCTTGATTTAAAAAAGCTTAATTTATCTTATTTTCCTTATTAATAATGTTCTTTACAGTCACCATCTAAAGCCCCTAATAAAAAACAAAAACCCTTAAAAATAATAGTTTTAATCATCTCAAATCTACACAA
>CM059275.1:32135923-32138423 GCA_030347295.1 Setipinna tenuifilis | reverse complement strand
AAAGGTCAGCGCTGCGGAGAGGCAGAACTAATTATACAAATCTCTCACACGTTAGAACCACACACACACACACACACACACACTCTCACACGTTAAAACAACACACAGACAAATCTCTTACACATTAAAATGACACAGATTGTCTCACACACTAAAACAACACACACATTATCTCACAAATTAAAACATTACACACACACACACAAAATTATCACTTTAAAACAATACGCATTGTGAAGACAGGAAAAGAGAGAGAAAGAGAGACAGAAAGAGAGAGTAGAAGAGAAGAGAGACAGAAAGAGAGGGAGACAGAAAGAGAGAGACAGAAAAGGAGAGACAGAAAAGGAGAGACAGAAAGAGAGAGACAGAAAGAGAGAGACAGAAAGAGAGAGCGACAAACGACTCATCATAAAAGCCATTAACGATCACAGCTTTCCATTAGGGCACACACACACACACACACACACACATTAGGGCACAGACACTGATAAAGGCATCAGCGCTTCAGTCAAACCAGCTCACTCTCCCTCTCTCTATCTTCCTCTTTCTCTCTTTCTATCTCCCTCTTTCTCTCTCTCTCTATCTCGCTCTCTCTCTCTATTTCCCTCTTTCTCTCTCTCTCTATCTCCCTATTTCTCTCTCTGTCTTTTTGTCTCTCTCTCACACTCTCTCTCTTTCTCTCTGTCTCCCTCTCTTTCTCTCCCTTTTTCTCTCTCTGTCTCTCTCTCTTTCTCTCCCTCTTTCTCTCTTTGTCTCTTTCTCTCTCTGTCTCTCTCCCTCTCTCTACTCCCTCTCCTTCTCCCTCTCCTTCTCTCTCTCCCTCCCTCTCCTTCTCTCCCTCCCTCTCTCTCCCTCCCTCTCTCTCTCCCTCTCTCTCCCTCCCTCTCTCTCTCCCTCTCTCTCTCTCCGTCCCTCTCTCTCCGTCCCTCTCTCTCTCTCCCTCTCTCTCTACTCTCTCTCTCCCTCCCTCTCTCTCCTTCCCTCTCTCCTTCTCTCTCTCCCTCCCTCCCTCTCTCCCTCCCTCTCCTTCCCTCTCTCTCTCTCCCTCTCTCCCTCCTTCTCTCTCTCTCTCCCTCCCTCTCCTTCCCTCTCTCTCTCTCTCTCCCTCTTTCCCTGACTCTGGATCAGTGGGGCCCATGCACTGCTGTGTGTGTGTGTGTGTGTGTGTTTACATGTATGTGTGTGTGTGTGTGTGTGTGTGTGTGTGTGTGTGTGTGTGTGTGTATCAGTTGAATAGTGACCCAGGGCTCCATTACTGTCTTCTGTACCACACAGTTGGGAGAGAGCACATATACACACTTTCACACACACACACACACACACACACACACACACGAACACACAAACACACACACCCACAGACATTACAGACACACACAAACACACACACACACACACACGGACATTATGAACACACACACGGACACTATGAACACACACACACACACGCGCACACACACACACACACACACACACTGTTGTTACAGCTGCACCACAGGGGAGAGCTTTAGAGCTTTAGAGCTGTTTGACACAAGCAAGAGATGGTGTTTACTAAACAGAGAGAGAGAGAGAGAGAGAGGGAGAGAGAGGGGGAGGAAGAGAGTGAGAGAGGGGGGGTGAGAGAGAGGGGGGGGGGAAGAGAGAGAGGGAGAGAGAGAGGAAGAGGGGGGGATGAGAGAGAGGGGGATGAATCAGGGAGAGAGAGAAAAAGAGTGAGATACAGAAAAAGAGAAAAAGACAGATGAAAAGAGATAGAAAGGAAGCAAGAGAGAGATAGAGATAGAGAAAGAGAGAAATAGAGAAGGGGGCCTGTGCATGATATCATGACAGAGAGCTGGGTCATACAGATGCATCTTCCCAAAGAAGAGAGCAGCTTTGGACACCAGGGGCACAGGGACACACAGAACCAACACACACACCAAGGGCCAACACACACACCAAGGGCCAAAACAGGGCCACACAGAGCCAACACACACACCAAGGGCCAAAACAGGACCAAAACAAACACATCACCAACACACACACATCGCAAACACACACACAGGGCCAACACACACACACAGGGCCAACACACACACACAGGGCCAACACACACACATCACCAACACACACACAGGGCCAACACACAACATTGACGCGCGGACGTCTGTGATGAGCGCGTGATCGCATTTCTACATCCCCAACCGCAGACACGCCGCGCGCTAAGGTGGAGAGATGTTGTCGGGAAAACTGGCACCCTCACATCCACCCAACGCTGTTTAACACTAAACACACACTCACATCCACCCAACGCTGTTTAACACTAAACACACCCTCACATCAACCCAACGCTGTTTAACACTAAACACACACTCACATCCACCCAACGCTGTTTAATACTAAACACACACTCACATCAACCCAACGCTGTTTAACACTAAACACACACTCACATCAACCCAACGCTGTTTAACACTAAACACAAACTCACATCCACCCAACGCTGTTTGAGACTAAACAC
>CM059275.1:32113235-32115823 GCA_030347295.1 Setipinna tenuifilis | reverse complement strand
TTGTGTGTGTGTGTGTGTGGAGCCCCAGAAACACAGTCCCAGGCACTAATGTGTTCAGTGGGCCCAAACTGGGGGGGGGAATGAAGGTTAATTTTAACAGCAGACGGCTATTTACAGGGCAGTTAATTTAGAGGGCTGAACACCCCACTCCATTACACCTCGCCGTGTGTGTGTGTGTGTGTGTGTGTGTGTGTGTGTGTGTGTGTGTGTGTGTGTGTGTGTGTGCGCCCACGCGAGCGTGCGCGCGTGTGTATGCGGTCCAAGACACTTTGGGGAGTGTTGTTCTGAGATTGCCTCTTAGAGACATTGTGTGTGTGTGTGTGTGTGTGTGTACGTGTGTGTGTGTGTGTCCGAGGGAGGATGTGATAATAACTGTAATTTGCTCACAGAGAGTCTGAAGTAGAGGAGAGCTGCAGTGTGTGTGTGTGTGTGTGTGTGTGTGTGTGTGTGGAGGAGTGTTTTCTTGTTGTGAACTGAAGCACATACCTCCTGATTTACATGCCGTCCTTCTCACCTCATCACACACTCCTCTCACTCTGTCCACTGCCACCTCACACACACCTTTATCCCAGTGCCACCTCACACACACCTTTATCCCACTGCCCCCTCACACACACCTTTATCCCACTGCCCCCTCACACACACCTTTATCCAACGCCACCTCACACACACCTTTATCCCAGTGCCACCTCACACACACCTTTATCCCAGTGCCTCTTCTCACACTCTTTATCCAACGCCACCTCACACACACCTTTATCCAACGCCACCTCACACACACCTTTATCCCACGCCACCTCACACACACCTTTATCCAACGCTACCTCACACACCTTTATCCAATCCACCTCACACACCTTTATCCAATGCACCTCACACACTCTTTTATCCAACGCCACCACCTCACACACTCTTTTATCCAACGCCACCTCACACACACTCTTTATCCAACGCCACCTCACACACACTCTTCTCACTCTGTTCACCTCACACACACCTTTATCCAACACCACTTCCTCACAGTCTTCTACCCAAAGCCTCTTAATACCCCCCTGTCCCAAAGCCACCACCTGCACAGTGAGGCTCTGTGTGTGTGTGTGTGTGTGTGTGTGTGTGTGTGTGTGTGTGTGTGTGAAGTGGAGGAGTGTTTTCTTGCTGTGAACTATCCCAAAGCCACCACCTGCCCAGTGAGGCTGTGTGGAAAGGGCCCAGTAGCCTTTAGCATTCCATTGACTTTCATTCATTTTAGCGTCACAATTTTACATGAGAAGCGTTCAGAACCTTGACAACATATTTGCTCTGATCTGTAAGATCTGTAAGATTTGTAAGACAACTACTGACCTTCTGTCGCACAGGAGAAAATTTATCGTACTGTTTAAATAACGATCCATAGTCAAACTCATGCCTGTTTAGTTTTCTGTTCATGTCGGGGAAACATTTCCAGCAACATTTCCCACAAAGGTAGCGTTGAGTTTGTATGTCTTTCTAAGACTGACCGTTATCTTTCTAGATTTTTACCATTCAATGCAAGTGAAGCTGAAAGAAAGATGGCTAAGCTAAGCTACATGCTAGCCTGGTATGTACATGTTAACTAGCTAGCTCCCTCAACATGCTAGCTTGTAAGATTGCCTGGAACCAAAGTTAGTAGAAGAATCAAGTCCCGAAGTACAATATTAGCCTGCCACTTAAGTTAGCGTGTTTGTACTTATGATAATGGTAAAAATATACCCATTAAGAAAATTATGATATGCCATCTGATTTTTGATTGTGCATCTACTCGTCAGTTTATCGTATTCGGGTTTGTTGGCCAACCTGTAGTAGCCTGGTGCAGTAGCCTGGTGAGCAATTTTAAAAATCAAAAATCTGGCTTCATCCGGTCCCACTGAAAGCAACGCCGTCCCTCGGTCCATTTCCTGTACGGTGAAGGCTTATTATAGAGGCTGGCAGCCTCACAGCTCACAGAGGCCTCTGCATATAGAGGCTGGCCCCGCAGCAGCCTTCTCCATATAGCCTCAGGGCCACTCATGCCAGAGGCCACTTAGCCTCGGAGGCCAGGGTCACATCACATGACGTCACATCACATGACATCACGAGCAGCCACGCCACGCCAGTCTACTGCTACTGGAGCACATGCGACTAGAGTCTCTCCCTTCCTCCTTCTCTCTCTTTCCCTCTTTTTCTTTTTTGCTCTCACTCTTTCTCTCTCTTTCCCTCTTTCTCTCTCTCGTGCTCTTTCTCTCTCTCTTTCTGTCTTTCTCTCTCTACCACAGAGGCCTGGGACTAGAGTCTCTCCCTTCCTCTTCCTCTCTCTTTCCCTCTTTCCCTTTCTCACTCTCTCTCTTCCTCTCTCTTTCCCTCTTTCTCTTTCTCGCTTTCTTGCTCCCTCTCTTTCTCTTTCTCTCAGTCTTTGTTTTACTCTGTCTTTTTCTCGTTCTCTGTCTGACACTCTCTCTCAAAAGCCCTCTTCTCTCTCTCTCTTTCTCTCTCGGTCTCTTTCTCAAAACCCATTTTTCCCTCTCTCCCTCTCCCTCTCTCTCTCTGTCACTCTCTCTCTCTTTCTCTCTCTCTCTCTCTGTCCCTCTCTCCTT
>CM059275.1:32108235-32110735 GCA_030347295.1 Setipinna tenuifilis | reverse complement strand
ACACACACACACCCCCCCCCCCCCAACCCCCCCCCCCCCCCCCTCTGCCACACACACACACACACACACACACACACTCACACACACACACACACACACACACACACACACACACACACACACACACACACACACACACCTCACACTTACCTCACATACACACCTCGCTCAAAGTATATCACACCCAGCCCCACGCGCACACACACACACCTCACACACACACACACACACACCTCGCTCATAGTATATCACACCCCACCAGGCACCTACAGAAGGGCCAGCAAGAACGTGTGTTTGCTCTGAATATTCTTCTACAGCAGAGCTGTGATTAGTTCAGATGTGTGTGTACATCTCCAGAGTAGTTTAACAGCCGTACAGATGCAGCCCAGTCAACACACGAGTCATTTTAGTTAAGCTGAGAGTCTGAATAGACACAATTATCAGAGCGTGTGTGTGTGTGTGTGTGTGTGTGTGTGTGTGTAGTTAAGCTGATAGTCTGAATAGACACAATTATCAGAGCTGCAGTAGCATCTTAGCGGCGTCACTGTGAGAGTAATTAATCAAGAGTCTGCTGGCATTCAGACACACACACGCACGCACAGACACACACACACACACACGCACACACACACACACACACACACACATTATTACACTCTCAGTGCGTTATCAAGGCTCTTCCCTTATTCAGCCATCTCACACTGTGTACCTGACCCACTCTCACACACACATTATTACACTCCCACACACACACACACACACATTATTACACTCCCACACACACACACACACACACACATTATTACACTCCCACACACACACACACACACACACATTATTACACTCCCACACACACACACACACACACACATTATTACACTCCCACACACACACACACACACACACATTATTACACTCCCAGCGCAGCACAGCTCCAGTGGCCATGAGGGCTTTTAGATGCTTGAATAAGGATAGGGGGTGTGTGTGTGTGGGGGGGGGGGGTAGCGATGATAATGCCTGATTTTAAAAGATTTGAAAAGGAGGGTGGAGGGTGGGTTTAATCACAATGCGGTGATTTGAAAAGGAGGGTGTGTGTGTGTGTGTGTGTGTGTGTGTGGGGGGGGGGGTCATGATAACAAATGATTTTAGCGATGATGATGCGTACAGTGATTTTAAACGCCATTCAGCAGCAAATGGCCTTCTGTGAAGTGCAGCGAGTCTGTGTGTGTGTGTGTGTGTGTGTGCAGTGAGTGTGCGTGTGTGTGTGCATGTGTATGTGTGTGTGTGTGTGTGTGTGTGTGTGTGTGTGTGTGTGTGTGTGTGTGTGTGTGAAGTGCAGTGAGTGTGTGCCCTCCTCAGGCGAGAACACTTGTGCTTTCTCTATTTATTAGATTCTGTAAATACGTCTGCGTTCTCTTTTAATACTGGCTCTGGAATACCTCCACAAATCCCCTGTGTTATTGGAGAACTAGCAGCAGTGAGTGTGTGTGTGTGTGCGTGTGTGTGGGGGTGTGTGTGTGTGTGTGTGTGTGTGTGTATGTATGTGTGTGCGTGTGTGTGTGAGGACTAGCAGCAGTGTGTGTGTGTGTGTGTGTGTGTGTGTGTGTGTGTGTGTGTGTGTGTGAGGATGTGTGTGAGACGAGACGAGACGATAGAGAAATGTTTAATATCCCCTCTGACACACACTATCCCCTCTGACACACACTTACCGTCTCTCAAGTTTCTCCCATTAAAACATTTTTCTCTCTGTTCAAAACTCTGTCAGGTATGTAAACAGCACATTTGCAAAAGCACATTTTACTGGTAATAAAGCACACAGTATATCACATAATACAGCACATTTCAGCGGTAATAGGGCATATTTCACTGGTAATACAGCATATTTCACTGATTATAGGGCATATTTCAGTGGTAATAATGCATATTTCACCGGTAATAATGCATATTTCAGTGGTTATAGGGCATATTTCACCGGTAATAAGGTATATTTCAGTTGTAATAAAGCATATTTCAGTGGTTATACAGCATACTTCACTGGTAATACAGCCTATTTCGCTGGTAATAATGCATATTTCAGAGGTAATAGAGCATATTTCGGAGGTAATATTTCAGTGGTTATAGGGCATAGGGCATATTTCAGTGGTTGTATAGCTAATCAACAGCAAAGGCTGCTGTGCTTGATGGGTAGGTGACTGTCAGCAACTGATGTGTGTGTGTGTGTGTGTGTGTGTGTGTGTGTGTGTTTGTGTGTGTGTGTGTGTGTGTGCATGTGCATGTGTGTGTGCATGTGTGTGTGTGTGTGTGTGTGTGTGCATGTGTGTGTGTGTGTGTGTGTGTGTGTGTGTGTGTGTGTGTGTGTGTGTGTGTGTGTGTGTGTGAAGGCCGCATGTCATTGGCTAAAGGTCATCTTTGACACTAGTCTACACTGTGATGAACAGGCTTGACACAAATTGCCGACAACAAGGATTAACACACTGTCAGTAACTTAGCGTGTGTGTGT
>CM059275.1:32075735-32098235 GCA_030347295.1 Setipinna tenuifilis | reverse complement strand
CTCTGCTAAGACCACCACCAGCACTAAAGCAGTCGAGCAGCAGCAGCAGCATCATCAGCAGCAGCATCAGCACCAGCAGCATCATCATCATCATCAGCAGCAGCAGCAGCATCAGCAGCAGCAGCAGCAGCACTTCCCCCCTCCCCCCACGGAGTTCCTCCAGGTGCCGAGCGAGGTCCCCGTGCGCTGCCCCTCCCCCCAGCCCCCCCAGGAGTACGTCTACGTCTGTCCCCACCAGCTGGCGCGCGACTACCACTCCAAGCAGCGCAACATGGCCGAGCTCAAGCGCCTCTACAAGCACATCCACCCGGAGGTGCGCAAGAACCTGGAGCGCGACCTGTTTAGCCAGGAGATGGCGTCCCAGGAGGGGGAGGGGCAGGTGGGGGACGTGCGGCAGGCGCGCTCGGTGTTCGAGACCAGCGGCAGCCCCAGCAAGTGCATGAGCCCCGAGCGGGAGTACCTGGAGTGGGACGAGATCCTGAAGGGGGAGGTGCAGTCCATGCGCTGGATGTTCGAGAACAAGCCGCTGGACTCCATCAAGGATGAGACGCCGGACGAGGACAGCGGCAGGAACAACATCGCCCAGCAGGAGATCATTGCAGGAAGTGATGTTAAGTACACCGCATGGATGTTCGAGACGCAGCCCATCGACGCTCTGAGGTCCGACACCCCCGACTCCCTAGAGCAGACGGGCAGGATGAAGGAGCTGGCCAGGGGAGATGTCAGAACAGCCACTTGGCTCTTTGAGACCCAGCCCATGGATATCCTGAACAAGATTTATCAGGAGGATAACCAAGGCACTGAGGTCGTTTACACAAAGGACATCGCTGGAGGTGATGTGAAAACTGCCCGTTACCTGTTCGAGACTCAGCACCTGGACTCCCTGGGACACACCGAGACCATCGACGAGACGCACTTCCTCAGTCTGAAGTCGGAGCTGGAGGAGATGAGAGGGGAGGTGAAGATGACGACCAGGATGTTTGAAACTCACCCCATGTGTGTCATTCGTGGAGACTCCGGAGAGATGCTGGAGATCACCACGGTGCGCAGAGAGGAGACCGAGAAGGGAGACGTGAAAACTTCCCGCTGGCTGTTTGAAACTCAGCCACTAGATATGATCAACAAAGACCCATCCAAGGTCAAACTCATCTGTGGCGTCTCCATGGAGGAGAATTACCAGGGGGGGGTCAACAAGGGGCGCTGGCTGTTCGAGACAAAGACGCTGGACTCCATTAAGGACGAGGAGTGGGAGAGCTCTAAGCTGCACAAGGAGGAGATCCTTGGGGCTGATGTTCGCAAGCACTGCATGGTGTTTGAGACCCAGCCCATGGACACTCTAAAAGACAACGCCAATGCCAGACCAGCCGAGTCGGAGGACGTTATAGGGGGTGATGTAACTTCTGCCAGGCACTTGTTTGAAACGGTTCCCATGGAGAATCTGAAAGACCTCGCTGAGGTGGGCAAGCTTCAGAAGAGAACCATGACGGAGGAGGAGAGGGGAGACGTCAGGCACCAGAGGTGGCAGTTTGAGACCAGGCCACTGGAGCATATCAGAGAGGAGAAGAAGGAAATCACACGCACGGTGAACCTGGAGGCACTTGACAAGGGCGATGTGACAAACTACAAGGAGATCTTTGAAACTATGGATCTCAGCAAATGTGACACACAGAAGATACAGGTGGAAGGTGTTACAAGCGGCTCTGTCAAGTCAAACAAACACCTGTTTGAGTCCACTCCTATGTACGCAATGCAGGACAGCTCAGGCCACTACCACGAGGTCAAGACCATCAGAAGGGAGGAGGTGGTCAAAGGTGACGTGCGCAGCTGCAAGTGGATGTTTGAGACGCGACCAATCGATCAGTTTGATGAAAGCATCGATAAATTCCAAATCATCAAAGGCATATCCAAACAGGAAATCGAATCGGGCGATGTGAAAACAGCCAAGTGGCTTTTTGAAACTCAGCCCCTCGATGCCATCAAATATTTCAGCAGTGTGGAAGATGAGGAGAGCAGGACAAAAGAGGGTGTCCATATTGAGCAAGGGGATGTAAAGACTTGCAGGTGGTTGTTTGAGACACAGCCTATGGACGCCTTGTATGAGAAAGCAGAGGTTAAGAATGAGTTAACTGAAGTCCAGAGAGGTGATGTGAAGACCTGCACTTGGCTCTTTGAAACTCAGGCCCTGGACACCATACGGGATGAGTCACAGACCGTCCTTAAAACATGCACCGTCAACCAGGAGGAGGTTCAGGGTAAAGATGTGCGCCTTGCTCGGTTCTTGTTTGAGACAGAGAATCTGGAAAACATAACTGGAGAAGACAAGAGTGCCTTCAAGAGAGTGACCGAGATTGACATCCAGTCTGGAGATGTTTCCAAGATGAAGTACATCTTCGAGAACCAGGCCTCAGATATCATGACCTCCACCTCTGAAGAGACTATGATGAAGCTCAAGTCTCGCCAGGCTGAGGACATCCAGAGAGGAAACGTGGTGAACTGCACCTGGCTGTTTGAGACGCAGCCCATTGATGCAATCCGGGACTCTGATGAGTCCAAAGAGATGCGCACAGTCACAGACGTCCAGGGTGGAAACGTTGACAAAGGGCGTTTCATTTTTGAGACCTACTCTCTGGATAAGATCCAGGATGAATCCTCACAGATCAAGAAACTTCAGTCCACCATCAGGGAGGAGATTGAGAAGGGAGATGTCAAGAACTACACCATGATGTTTGAGACCCAACCACTGTATGCCATCCGAGACAAAGAGGGGCACTATCATGAAGTTACCACAGTCACCAAAGAGGAGGTTTTGAGCGGGGATGTGGTAGGGGCCAGGTGGTTGTTTGAGACGAAGCCTCTGGACTCCATTCGAGACACAGATGAGGTGTACGTCATTAAGGCAGTGACTGAGGAGGACGTACAGAAGGGCGATGTCCGCTCTGCCAGGTGGAAGTTTGAAACTCAACCTCTGGATGAGATCACAGAGGAAATGAAAGTGCGGATGAAAACTGTGGAACACATTCAGGGCGGAGATGTGAAAATGAATAAGCAGCGCTTCGAGGAGGACCAGTCCTCGAACAAGTATGTGAGAACCGTTAGTATGAGTGAGATTCAGAAGGGGGATGTGAGGTCCTCCACCTGGCTCTTTGAGACACGCACAATCGACAAGATCCGTGGGGAGGGCTCCGAGTATGACGAGATGGAGAAAGTCACGAAAGAAGAGGTCGTTAAAGGGGATGTGAAACAGTCTGTTTGGCTGTTTGAGAAAGAGCCTCTGGATCGCATCAAGGAGACCGATGGAACAGAAGCAATCACACGTGAGGTTATTCCACAGGGAGACGTGAAGAGCACAACATGGCTCTTTGAGACAACACCACTTACCCAGTTCAACGAAAGCAGCATGGAGAGAACAGAGATTATTGGCAAGAGCATCAAAGACACCCTGGAGGAACTGTACAGCCAGAAAATGGTCGACTCCCAAGGAATCCTCATCGAGACTGATGAGATCGGCGATGTGAGAATGGCCAAATATAAACTCATGAACCAGGATGCACCTGAAATCCAGAGGGAGGAGGTCATTAGGGGTGATCTGAACAACATCATGATGAACCTGCTGAACAGGTGTGAACGCACAGAGAAAGGCATCACCATCGACAAGGAGGAGAGAGGGAACATCAACACCACAGTGAAGCAGCTCTTTAATCAGGAGAAAGGCGTCAATGTGGAGAAGGAGGAGATTATCAGAGGAGACATACAGGAGGCCATCAACAGCCTGCTGAAAGAAGAGGGAGCCAACAAACGGGGTATCCTCATCCAGGAGGACGAGAAAGGAGACGTGAGGATGACCATTTACTCACTCCTGAATAAAGAGACTGAGGGTGGCGTCGACAAGGAAGATATTGTCAGAGGCAATGTGAGGGGAACTCTGCACAGACTCCTCTCAAATCCAGGCGATTCAGAGCAGAGCAGGATTAAAATAGGAGAGACAGAGAGGGGAAATGTGAGCTTCTACTCCACATGCATAGAGTCCGGGGCTCTGGACTACCTCCGTCAGCTCCAGACCGAGGCAGGCGAAAGCATGGAGGAGAGACAGAAGGAAAAGATCATTGGCGGCGATGTTGAGCACACTAAAATACTTCTGAGGAAGAATCAGAAGGAAATTGGCCGCACCGTGACCGAGGACGACATTGTCCGCGGAGACGTGTACAGCACGGTGAAGGTGTTTATGGAGGCACCAGAAGGCCCACAAAACCTGCAGAAAGAGGAGATCGTCAAAGGGGACCTGAGGGCGGCACTCGACTCTCTGACACAAGCTGTGAACCAGAGGGTAACCATGGAGAAAGAGCAGGTTGTCAGGGGAGACATCAACACCACACTCCGGTCACTCGAGGAGGCCACAAACCAGGTCAAAGGGGTGGAGAAACCAGAGATAGTGAGGGGGGACATTAGAGGAGCCTTGGAGTCTTTGGAAAAATCAGCAAACACCCGGACTGAAGTTGTCATTGAGGACCTGGTGCCTGGTGACATCAGGAGCACCCTGAAGTCCCTGGAGGAGGCCACACAGGCAACGAAGGAGGTGGAGAAAGAGGAGATCGTCAGAGGAGACATTCACTCAGCCCTGGTCAACCTGCAGGAAGCCTCCTCTGAGAAGAAGGTCTACCAGCACCAGGTGAGCGAGCACGGAGATGTCAGAGGCACCATTCAGCTGTTGATGGAGCCATCTGGTGCCCCACGCATGCAGCGGCGTGCCAGCACTGAGGGCGACATCAAGACATCGATAAAGGCGCTGTACGAACAGGAGGAGGCCCAGATTGAGAAGGAGGAAGTGGTCAGGGGTGACGTTCAGGGTGCCATACATTGCCTGTTAACGAGAAAGGAGGAAACAACCCACAAGGGTCACAATGTGAGGAGGGTGAAAGCTCCTCTCCACGAGTGTCCTGAGTGCTTGGCGGCTGCAATGGCACAGAGCAGGGCAACCAGCCAGGCCCTTGCCATGATGAACCAGACCGAGTCACACACACACACAGAGTCGCACAGCAGTGCTCAGGACCTTGCTGAGACTCACACTCAGCAGAATATCCAGGCTGCAGACCAGAGAAGTGAGTCTGCAGTATCCCAAGCCACCACTGTTCAAGTGGTTTCTCAGCAGCAGTCCTCACAGTCGTCCCAGTCTCAGCAGGTGAGCAAGAAACAGCAGCAACAAATGAAGGTGAAACAGCAGCAAAACATCAAGCAGCAGCAGAATATCAAACAACAGCAGAGTATCAAGCAACAGCAGCAGCAGCAGAGTGTTAAGCAGCAAGCAAGCACCAAGCAAGAAACCACCAAGCAAGAAACCACCAGCCAGCAGCAGAGTGTTAAGCAGCAACAGAACAGCAAGCAAGAAACCACCAGCCAGCAGCAGACCAGCGCTAAGCAACAGCAAATGAATGTCAAACAACAGATGAATGTTCAGCAACAGGAGGCGAATGTCAAACAACAAGTGAATGTTCAACAGCAGCAAACAAGCACCCAGCAACAGCAACACCACCAGCAGCAGCAGCAGCTAAAGGTTCAGGAGCAGCAGGTGAAGGAACAGCAGACAAATGTCAAAGTACAACAGGAAGTGGTTAAAGTGCCTGCCAAACCCCAACCTGGCAACCCTGGACATGCGCTTATAAAGAAGAAAAATCCCGGCAAGCAGAAGACCGAGGGCACTGAGGTCGCAGCATCTGGCATCACTGTTGTAACCAAGGAGTCATCACAGGTGAACGTTAGCACCAAGCAGACACAGGAAATAAAGACGATTACACAGGTGCAAACCTCTGTGACGACAGAGCAGAAGAGCGTCACTCAAAAGCAAACGGTGAAGAACCTGAAGTCTGGCTATGGCAGCGGCAAGGGAATGATCAAGAAGAACAAGCAGCAGCCACAACTTGATCTGCCACCTCCTCCTGTATCCCCACCTCCTCCGTCCGAGTCCGAGCTCTCCCTGCCACCTCCCCCCTCTCCTATCGCAGACAGTGACGTGCAGCCACCCCTCGTTCGTCCTCTGGTGATGAGACAGGACAGCGACCTCCCTCTGCCTCCGCCACCCCCACCCCCCACTGCGGAGCCAGATGCAGAGTTCTTCCCCCCACCTCCCCCTCCCACACAGGACTTCCTGCCCCCTCCCCCCACCCAACAGGAGCTGAGCGCTGTGTCCCAGGCTGTTCCCACAAAGCCCAAAGCTCGCCCACTCTTCAAGGTGCCCAAACCTGAGCCACCGAAGGCTGAGCCACCCAAGCCAGCGGATCCCCCCAAGTTCAAGTGGCAGAAGAAGCAACCGCCAGCACCCCAACCTGCTCCTCCTCCTCCTCCTCCTCCACCCCCTCCTCCACCACCTGTAGTTGAAAAACAGGACACGTCTGCCACAGTCAAAGAGGAGACCGTCAAACATGTAGAGCAGGTAAAGCAACAGGTGGTCCCACCGCCCCCTGCTCCACCTGTTTCTAAAATTCCATCTTGGATTCCACAGGAGGATCCTCCACACCCACCTAAGAAGGTGTTTGTCCCTCCCATAAAGCTCCCCCCACCCCCTGAACCCACAGAGGCACCAAAGCCAAAGTCATACGCCAGGAAGTTCAAAACCCCACTCATGCTGGCGGAGGAAAGGTATCGCAAGCAGAGGGAGGAAGCCGAGGCCAAAGTCACCAGAGCCACCCCTCCAACATCACCTCCAGTTCAGATGCAACCACAACCACCAGTGGAAGAGGTCCCATCCATCAAAAAAGCAGAACAACCCCTGCCACCTCCACCCAAAGAGCCTGAAGTTGTAGCCAAACCAGCCCCTGTTCCAAAAGAGCCACCTACAGTGAAACCACCTACTCAAATCCCCATGGTCAAACCCACAATAGGTAAAAAGATTGCCCAAGATACAACCAGTGTTTCCTCTGTTGCCTCTAAAAAGCATCAGACTGTTTCCTCCGCTGTTACCCAAGGTGCCCAATCCATGTCAGCTGATGTCCAGGTATCTTCCATTGTCAAAACACAACAACCAACGACTGTGAAGACCAGCTCTGAAACCTCTGTCTCTAAACAGGAAACCATAGAGCAGGTGTCGAGCTCTGCAACACAGGAAGTCAAAAAGGTACCCCCTCAACCCATGAAGATGCCCAAAGTGACTCCAAACTTCAAGGTGAAAACTATCAAGCCACCTAAGGTTGAGACGGAAGCCAAACAAGAGGAGAAGGTAGCACAGAAGGAGCAGGTGGTCACTGAAGCCACCACACAGGTGAGCAAAAAGACTACAGAGAGCATCTCCCAGAAGACTACAGCTCAGCAGAGTTCAGAGAGCTCCTCTGGGAGCACCCACAAGACTGAGGTGACTGTGGAGCAGGCAGGAAAGGCTGCAGCGCCAGATAACAAGGTGGAAATTCAGATCAAAAAATCAAAAAAGTCAAAAAAGGAGAAGGAGGTGAAGCAGATCGTGCCCATGAAAGTCTCCCCCGTTCCCCCATTGACTGTTGAGGTTCCCCAGGGACACGGCCAGGTAGTGATCGTTCAGTCCCACCAGGAGGTCAAGGAGAAGCATGTTCAAATCCGAGAGGAAGTTGTGGTGACAGAGAGCCAGGTGCAGCAGCAAAGCATTCAGCAGAAAAGTAAAATTCAGATAAAGAAACAAGCCAAGTCTTCCCAGCAGCAGCAGCAGAAACAGACACAGCAGCAACAACAGCAGCAGCAGCAGGTAGAGACGAGCTCACAGGAGATGGAGCAGAGAGAGCTGGTGACTGAGATCAGTGATGGCCAGAAGTATGAGGAAGTGCAGAAGCTGCTGATCCAGATCAAGGAAATGCAGGGTGCTCAGGGGAAGCTGGATGTCAACTCTGTGAAAGCGATGTTGAGCTCACTTCCTGACTGGCTTATCGGAGCAGAGGAAAAGACAAGGATGGTCACCGCTCAGTACAGCAAACAGAAGCTGAAGGAAGTCGTTGTGCACGTCAGAAACATCGCTCAGGCAAAACTGATCTTCTTGGAGGGAAGTTTGCAAACAACCAGCAAGCCAGAGATGGAGCCTGTGCAAGCGAAAGTGATCGTTGGGGGCGCAACTCCAAAGATTTCTAAGATAAGCATCGGCTCTGCCAAGGTTGAGAGCCAGAAGAAACTGAAGGAGGAGAGACGGAGCACTCAGGAGATCAAAGAGCAGGACGTGTCCATGGCGAGAACCCCCGAACCCAAAGGGGCCTGTGACACGATGAGGATGAGGACCCCATCCCCCACCTTCATCAGCATTGAGTCCTCCAGGAGGACCGACTCCCCTTTTGGGATCACCCCCTCTCCACCGCCTTCCTACAGGTCTGGGGCGACTCCCACACCCCCACCACGCTGGGCAGACACCCCCACAAAGATGTGCAGGGCTACACCCTCACCCACAATGAGTCGGTCAGAGAAGCTGTCCAAGCTGAGGGACAACACTGTGAAGCTTGCCCAGACCCCCCCACCCATGCCGCTGCCGGAGCACATGATGGTCCGTGCAGCTGAGATGGAGGAGTCCTCAGCCTCCAGCCACCAGGAGTTCATCACCATGGAGACCCAATCTCTCGAGACGATGGACGCCACTGAGATGGGCGACTCCATGATGACGGTGAAGGACAAGCGAGTGTTTTTCGAGGAGGCTCAGAGGGCAGAGGTCAACAAGACGTACATCCGCAAGGACCCGATCGACATCCCCGAGAGACTGGGGGCCGAGGGGGAGGAGGAGATCATGATTCAGGAGGCGCAGGAGCGGTTCAAGGAGGACCTGCCCAGAGTTGACCTCTCCAAGCTGGTCAACAGGTTTGAGTCCCCCCAACCCAAGGTGTACAGCAGGAGAGACCCCATCCTCATCCCAGAGAGACTGGGCAGCGACACAGAGGAGGGTGACATTGTTGAGCTGGAGCGCAAACCCACCCCAGCAGAGGAGATGCCATCGTTTGACATTAAGGCCATCAAGAATGTCTTCGAGCTGGGGGAGCCAAGCTTCCACCACGTGCGGGAGGAGAAGAGGGACAAGGATGGGACCGGCTTCTCCGAGACCCAGTCCGTCACAGAGCACTACTCTACCGTCGACGAGTTTGGCAACACGGTGACCGGGTCGAGAACCGAGACCACCATGCACTCCGAAAGTGCCCAGTCGGGGATCCCGATGCCGCCCAGCTACGCCGATGTGGTGAGGGGGAGCATGCCGCCCATGGGGGCGTCCCCCGAGAGCTCGGCCGAGGAGCTCCTGAAGAGCTTCCAGCAGTCGTGGGCGGAGAGCGAGACGGTCTTCAGGAACCTGGGCTTCAGCGCAGCCCAGGAGCACCAGCACCAGTCCCAGTCCCAGGCCACCTCACAGACTGTTGTGACCGGTAAAGCTGTGTGAACAGCATGGAGATGACTAATCAGACAGGCCATGGTGTGTTTTAACATCAGCGTTTGGGGTGTTTATTGGTGTGGTCATCCTACCTAACACATGCTTGCCTCTACAGTTTGAATGAAAGCGTTATTTCTGCATGTCTTTTCAAAGTTTCCAAACTTTTGTTCTTTTCTCCTTTTTTTTGATTTCCCTGCCTGTCTAATATCTAGTGTTGCATAGCTGTGTGTGAGTGTGTGAGTGTGTGTGTGTGTGTGTGTGTGTGTGTGTGTGTGTGTGTGTGTGTGTGTGTTTGTGAGGGTGTGTGTGTGTGTCTGTTTGTGTGTGTGTGTGTGTGTGTTTGTGAGTGTGTTTGTGAGTGTGTGTGTGTGTGTGTGTGTGTGTGTGTGACACTCAGTCTCACATAGCTGCTGTTATACCCATTGCTCAGTCACCAACTAAATGCATATTTACGTTGTAAAACTTTCCCCCCCTATAGGTACTGTTTATACAGCGCTGTTTGTTTGTGCAGTAATTAAAACTCAGGCTCTGTGTTAAAACTCAACAGCCCGAAGGTGCTTGAACTTTCCAAGAATTGGCTTTCAATGACCCAGATAGAACAGTCATCTGCTGGATTGGTATGCATGGCGTGCCTAATTTCAGGCCTTTGCTGCAGTCCAACGCTGCAGTTTTGCAAAAAAGAAAAGCAGTAATTTAAATGCAGTAATACATCAAGTGTTCAGTGTACTACACAAGTTTATTGAGAGTATGTGGTCTACATAGTTTGCAGTAGTTTTTTGGGCATCTTCACAACCTGCAGTTTTTGGGCATCTTCACAACCTGCTGTTCTGCCCACCTGCCTGCCACAGGTGCACGCTGGGGGTTAATGTCATTAGTACATCAGCGCCTCACAGCTCACAGATGTGTGTGTGTGTGTGTGTGTGTGTGTGTGTGTGTGTGTCTGCCAGACAGGAAACAGGAAATGCTGACTCAGCACTCCGCCGAGTCGTCTTCGGCTTTGATTACATCATGCCCTCATTGCAGCATTGTTTCAGGAAGCAAGCCTCTGCCATATCGCATCATTTATTCCTGTCCAGAGTTATACTCATATAATGCATCTTCCTCCTCTCTACAATCTCTCACACTGACAGTGGGAGTTTGTTTAACTACTACTGCACTGTCTCCTCTAGGACTCCCTAATGACTCCCAGTACAGCTCAGATCAGGGCCCTGTTGACCACTGCATGTGTGGGAATGATCTCTTTTACAGTTGGAGCCGAATGATCACTGCCATTGGAATACTGGGACATGCCATGACATCAGGGGGACATAACCAGTCAGCTAGTTAGCCAACCTACTGTTGCTGTATATTACTGCAAAACATATACAGTATTATAGAGTACTACTAATACTGCCAATTACACCATCGTAACCATAGCCTGTCACCTGTGATGAGCATTAATGAATGTTAAAGGGGGGAATATCCAGTCAGCTAGTTAGCCGACCTGCTGTTGCTGTATGTTGCTGTATATTGCTGCATAACATATACAGTATCATAGAGTACATATACTGCCAATGACACCGTCATAACCTGTCACCTGTCACCTGTGATGAGCATTAATGAATGTTAAAGTCAGCTATCACACGAAAATTACCTAATTTCTTAATGATACTTATTGACATGACACATTAACATTCATTCATATTCATGACAGGTGACATGGTGATGCCCAGGTCATGGCAGTCTTACAGATAGTCCTACAAATAAAAGGTTTTCCTGAGTTGTCAAAACATATGAAGAAAATACTTAAATGTTACTATAACTCACAACTATTTATTTCCCCTGCCAGTGTGGTTTGATGTTACATTAGACTGACACGCTTCATGCTGCCAGTGTGGTTTCAGACTGACATGATCAGACTGATATGCTTTATGCTTTATGTGCTCTGTGGCCTTACCAGACTAACAGTTGACAAACTCAGGTGTGTGTGGGTCGTCCTGGTGATGTCATCAGTCTCAGGTGTGTGTGTGTGTCGTCCTGGTGATGTCATCAGTCTCAGGTGTGTGTGTGTCGTGCTGGTGATGTCATCAGTCTCAGGTGTGTGTGTGGTGTCCTGATGATGTCATCAGACTCAGGTGTGTGTGTCGTCCTGGTGATGTCATCAGACTCAGGTGTGTGTGTGGTGTCCTGATGATGTCATCAGTCTCAGGTGTGTGTGTGTCGTCCTGGTGATGTCATCAGTCTCAGGTGTGTGTGGCGTGCTGGTGATGTCATCAGTCTCAGGTGTGTGTGGCGTGCTGGTGATGTCATGGGGTAATTAGACTGTTCTGGTTGCAGAAGCCGCGGGTGCCCGAGTCCGAACTGTGTCGGGTATGTCGGAAGAGGGTGTACCCCATGGAGTCACTGATAGCCGACAAACAAAACTTCCATAAGACCTGCTTCCGCTGTACACACTGCAGCAGTCAGTTAAGGTACGCACATACACACACACACACACACACACACACACAGTCATATCAATCTGTACCCACTGCAGCAGTCAGTTAAGGTACTCACACACACACACACTCTCTCTCTCTCTCTCTCTCTCTCTCTCTCTCTCTCTCTCACACACACACACACACACTCACACACACACACATACACATACACAATCATATCAATCTGTACCTACTGCAGCAGTCATTTAAGGTACTCACACACACACACACACACACACACACACACACAAACATTCATATTAATCTGTACCCACTGCAGCAGTCAGTTAAGGTACTCTCACACACACACATATACACACACACACACTCACACACACACACACACACACGCACAGAGTCATATTAATCTGTACCCACTGCAGCAGTCAGTTAAGGTACTCACACACATACACACACACACACACACACACACACATATACACACACACACACACTCACACACACACTCACACACACACACACACACACACACACACAGAGTCATATTAATCTGTACCCACTGCAGCAGTCAGTTAAGGTACTCACACACACACACACACACACACACACTCACACACACACTCACACACACACACACACACAGAGTCATATTAATCTGTACCCACTGTAGCAGTCAGTTAAGGTACTCACACACATACACACACACACACACACAATCATATAAATCTTTACCCCATCTTCACTGTGATACGATTATATGAGGCATTACATGTCCAAGAGTTTAAGTAATTTGTATAAATAGTATGTAAGTAGTATTTTCATTGTCTGCCATCCTCACAAGTATCAGTTAAAGTGTTTAGGAAGTATCAGTGCCTGATGTGTTAAGGTGTTTAGTATCCTGATGTGTTGAAGTGTTTAGTATCCTGATGTGTTAAGGTGTTTAGGGAGTATCAGTGCCTGATGTGTTAAGGTGTTTAGTATCCTGGTGTGTTAAGGTGTTTGGGGAGTTACCTGATGTGTTAAGATGTTTAGTATCCTGGTGTGTTAAGGTGTTTAGTGAGTATCAGTGCATGATGTGTTAAGGTATTTAGGGAGTAACCTACTGTGTTAAGGAGTATCAGTGCCTGATGTGTTAAGGTGTTTGGAGAGTATCAGTGCCTGGTGTGTTAAGGAGTTTAGTAACCTGATGTGTTAAGATGTTTGAAAAGTAACCTGCTGTGTTAAGGTGTTTAAGCAGTATCAGTGCCTGATGTGTTAAGATGTTTAGTATCCTGATGTGTTAAGATGTTTAGTATCCTGAGGTGTTAAGGTGTTTAGGGAGTATCAGTGCATGATGTGTTAAGGTGTTTGGGGAGTAACCTACTGTGTTAAGGAGTATCAGTGCCTGATGTGTTAAGGAGTTTAGTAACCTGATGTGTTAAGGTGTTTAAGCAGTATCAGTGCCTGGTGGGTTACGGTGTTTAGTAACCTGATGTGTTATAGTGTTTAGTGACCTGATGTGTTCAAGTGTTTAGGGAGTATCAGTGCCTGGTGTGTTAAGGTGTTTAGGGAGTAACCTACTGTCGTAAGGTATTTAGTAACCTGCTGCGTTAAAGTGTTTAGACAGTAACCTGCTGTGTTGCTCTGCCCTGCAGCCTGGGCACGTATGCCTCTCTCCATGGGCGCATGTACTGCAAGCCACACTACAAGCAGCTGTTCAAATCCAAAGGAAATTACGACGAGGGCTTCGGAGAGAGACCCCACAAGGAGCTGTGGAACAACAAGAACCCTACTTCACCAAAGCCCAAAGCCAAACACCCCTCCCCCGAGAAATCCGACCCCAGGCGCCCCACCCCCTCCGCCCCCTCCGCTGTGACGGAGACCCCCGAAAAAGAAAAAGATGCGACCCAGGCCGCCGAGGACGAGTCCAAAAAGCCGGCGAGTAAAATTGCGGTCGTTTGGCCCCCCGAATCTGAGCCCCCCAAGAAGGCGTTCAGCGCCGAGGAGGAGGTGAAGCTCGTGAAGCCCCCGTGGCCCCCCCAGGACAGCACGGCCCCCCCCAAGGAGGAAACAGACGCCCCGAAACGCGCCTCCAGGCCACCCAAAGAGCCCACCGTCACTCCCCCCCAAAACGGCGCAAAGGAGAACGGCAGTGTTGCTGAGACACCAGCGACCCCATCACCTGACGCAGCGAAACCGACGCCAACACCTGATACCGTTAAACCAACGCCACCCCTTGACCCTGTTACCCCAACCCCACCACCCGACCCAGTCAAACCCACCCCACCAGCTGAACCAGTCGCACCAACTCCACCACCTGACCCAGTCAAACCAGCAGAAGCGCCGCCAGCAGAGAAGCCCACAGCACCACCTGCTGTGGAGCAGAGCGCCAAGGCAACCGAGGAGCTCGCCCCACCTGTCAATCAAACCCCACCAGCCAATGAGGTACCAGCAGCGGCGGCACAGAAAGCAGAGAATGGAAGTGAAACAAAAGCGAAGGAAAGCGAAAGTGCGGAGAAGAAAGAGGAGAAAAGTAAAGTGAACGAGCAGAAAGCAGCTGAAGAAAAGAAGGAGGAGAAAAGTGGAGAAAAGGCGAAAGAAACAAACGGAGAGACGAAAGTGAGCGAGGAAAGTGGACAGAAGGAGGCGGCAGCAGAGCAGAGTGCTGAGAAGGAGGTGAAGGAGGTGAAGGAGGTGAAGGAGGTGAAGGAGGCAGAGGGAATCAAGGTCACCGTGATCGATGCAGATGCTGTGACAGAGCAAAACATCAACGGAGTCTCAAACTCAAACAACAGCAACAACAACAACAACAACAACAACAATAACAACAACTCCAGCAGTTCACTTCTAGAATGTGCGCCTATCTGGTCTGGGTTAAATGATGTCAGCTCTCAACCAACACTTTTTGACATCAGCCCCAGTGATCCTTTCAGCCTGTGTGGGTCTGTCAAACACAACGATCCCTTTAGTGTGGGTGGTGGGTCTGTCAAACACAGCGATCCCTTCAGTCTGGGCAGTGGGCCTTTTGAACACAGCGATCCCTTTAGCCTCAGTAGTGGGTCCGTGAAAGCATCACACAGCAGAACCGTGTGTGAGTCAGAACCGTCAGACGTGTTCCACACCAGCGTTCCGGCGTTCTCTACCGCTGTTGCCAAAAGCAGCGACGTCACTTCATCACAACGCGGAGACGATCCCTTCACCGACGTCACATTGTCAGGACACGATGACCCCTTCGGCCAGGACCTGTTCCGGGTGGACACGGCAGAGAGCGACACCTTGTTCTCCGACGAGCGGCCGGCGAAGGTCAGCGTGAGCGCGGCCAGTTTCCTCGAGGACATTTTCGCCGGTCTGGACGCGAGCCCCAGCCTGCTGCCCGACTTCAGGGACGACATCTTCAGCGAGACGCCCGGCGGTGGGGGGGGTGGGGGGGCCTCAGACTCTCTGCTGGACGAGCTGCTGGACTTCGGCAGCGAGGGCTCCAGGGGTGCGGGGGGGGAGAAGAAGAGGGGGGGCACCGAGGAGGAAGGGCAGCAGGGGCGAGGGGGGGTCTCCCAAATGTCATCGGCCACCTCGGGGGACGCCGGCCTGCTGTGGGGGGGGGGTCACTGTCACTCCGCCCTGTCTGTGGAGGATCAGATCAAACGCAACCGTTACTACAGCGACGAGGACGAGGATTGACAATAAGGACATTTATTATTATTTTTATTTTATCTTAAGTGCAAAATCACACACCGCTTACTCGCTGCTATCCAGAATGAAACAGCTACACATATTCATATTCATATTCACTTTTACCACTCGCTCCCTTTCCTGCTGTAAGCATTTTATACTGTCATAAGCCCATGGAGAGATGAATGTATTAACCAATGATCCAATTGCCTCATATATATTTTATACTATAAACACAGATCGATCTGTGGATGCTCTCTTCCTCGCTCTTGCAGTTCTATATATCGATACGTTTGTAACTTTTAAAGCTTCTGAACGCACCTGGTGTGCTGAATGGGTAATATATGGTTTTGATGAAGATGATGATGATGATGATGATGATGATGATGATGATTGAGGAAATACATTATGCTCTTTGTATGCTGTTAACATTATACTCTTCTGCTGTTTTCTTGTGCTGTTTTCTGATTTTATAACTTTACCCTTTTTAAAAAAACTAATTTGCTTGTATTTTTTGTTTGTTTTATTTTTAGATTAGCGTAGTTATAAATGTTTTCTTTCTTCCTCTCCTGTTTAGTCTGTGAGGACTCTTGAGCGTGGCCTAAGGGTGGCCTGAGGCTGAGTTCAGAGAGACTCTTTCTATTGTGCTGGTAATGCTCCCACAGCAGAAAATAAAATAAAATAAAATGAAATAAAATACCTTTCTGAGATCTTGCTATCAGTGCAGTGTCACCCTTTTCTGTTTTTCATCAAGAGGAACACACTGGGGATTACAGTCTCTCACAGCCCACTCCTCTTTCTTTCCCTCTCTCTCTCTCTTCCAAGTTCTCTCTCTTCCTGTCCCTCTCTCTCTTTCTCTCTCTCCTTCTCCCTGTTTCTCTCTCTCTCTTCCTCTTTCTCTCTCTTTCTCCCTCTCTCTCTTTCTCTCTCCCCCTTTCTCTCTCCCTCTCTGTCTCTTCCTCTTCATCTCTCTCACTCTCCCTCTCCTTCTTTCTCTCCCTCCCTCTCTCTCCCTCTTTCTTCCAGTTTCTCTCTATCCCTCTTCCTCTCTCTCTCTCCCCCTCCCTCTCTCCATCTCTCCCTCTGTAAGGTGTGCCATGATGTATGGCTGGTTCCTGTGTCAAATGAAAGCTCAGATCTCTACGCTTAGTAGCGTATTGATTTTCCCTCCATTGCCAGCTTTAGTACGAGTCTCTTCATGTGACCCATCTGAGATTAGTGCCCCCCCACACACACACCCACACCACACACACACACCACACACACATACACATCCCACACCACACACACACACCACACACACTCCACTTGTGCTCTCCTGTGTGGCCCATTCCGTAGCAGTGTGTGGGCCTTAATGAGACTCCAACTCACACACACACACGCACGCACGCACGCACACACACACACACACACACACACACACACACACACACACACACACACACACACACACACACACACACACACACGCACACGCACACGCACACGCACTGCTGCTGTAGTGGTGCTATTAAGGGAGTGTGAGACAATAGAAAGAAAGGGGAACATGACACGGGGGCCAAACAGCAGGTACAAACGACAAATCCCACTCAAGGGAGCGGAGGAGAGAGGAGGGGAGGAGAGGAGAGAGGAAGGGAGAGGGGAGGAGAGAGGAGGCGAGGGGAGGAGAGAGGAGGGCAGAGGTGGGGAGAGAAGAAAAGAAGAGAGGAGGGGAGAGGAGGGGAGAGAGGAATAGAGAGGAGAGAGGAGGGGAGGAGAGGAGAGAGGAGAATAGAGGGGAGGAGAGAAGAGGGCAGAGGTAGGGAGAGAGGAAAAGAAGAGAGGAGGGGAGAGGAGGAGAGAGGAGGGGAGGGGAGGAGAGAAGAGGGGGTAGAGAAGAAGAGGAGGGGAGAGAGGAAAAGAAGAGAGGAGGAGAGAGGAGGGGAGAAAGGAAAAGAACAGAGGAGGGGAGAGAGGAGGAGAGGAAAAGAGGAGGGGAGAAAAGAGAAAAGAAAAGAAGAGAGGAGGAGAGAAGAGGGCAGAGAAGAAGAAGAGGAGAGGGCATTGTGACAGCAGCACACACACACACACACTCCTCCCTGGGAAGAAAGCGTGAAACACAACGACAGCCGTGTTCCTCTGTCTTGTTGTCCCCCCCTGCTGCCCACATTCCTTCATTCTCACCCCGAGCCACCCCTGCCAGGGGCCGACCGGAATGAGAAGCAGCTTCCTGTCCAGGCTGAGTGTTTGTGTGTGTGTGTGTGTGTGTGTGTGTTTGTTTGGAGCGTGTGTATGTGTGCATGTGTGTATGCGTGTGTGTGTGTGTGTGTGTGTGCGCGTGTGTGACTGAGCTGAGTGTTTGGAGTGTGTGTGTGTGTGTGTGTGTGCGTGTGTGTGTGTGTTTGGAGCGCAGGTTATGGTGACCCTGTGCTGTGTACATGATTGATTTCGGTGATTTTCAGGGCAAATCTGTCAGTGGAGGTTTTGTCATTACTGAAGCCCATTAAAGCGTTAGCAATATTCCAACGCTAAAATGACTTGTCAAGTGCCCCCCAACCCACACACACACACAAACACACACAAACACACACCCAGAACCCACACACACACACACACAAATACACACCCAGAACCCACACTCTACACACCACACACACACTCAGAAGCCACACTCTACACACCACACACACACACACACACACACACAAATCCCACACTCTACACACCACACACACACACACACACACTCCACACACACTACACACACCCACAGCATTTCTCCTGCATCGTTCATAACAGGACACTGAAGAGCCGTAAACCACATACAAATGCAGCAAGTCACTTACAAAAGACACTGTTGTATAAATACTGAACTTCTACACCAATGTGCTGCGTTTGAGATGGCCGTGATACAGAAGCTCAAGTGGTCAGGAGGTGTTTTAACGCGCTGGCTAATCGAGCAATAGGCAGCACTACACTCACACACACTCACACACACACACACACACACACACACACACACACTCACACACACACACACACACACACACACACACTACACTCAGCACCTGTTCTACCAACGCTAAAAGCGGCTATGGTGCAGTAGACACTGCAAACGCTAAAACCGGCCATCTTGCAGTAGACACCGCAACGGCTAAATTAGGCTATGTGGCTGTATATATTTAAATGGCTAAAATAGGCTATGTCGCTGTAGACATTTAAATTTATTCACGGCTAAATGAAGATGATGTCGAGCAAATGAAGTGCCTCGCAAGGGAAACGTGTGTGTGTGTGTGTGTGAGTGTGTGTGTGTGTGTGTGTGTGTGTGTGTGTGGAGCACTGCAAAAGCTTGTTACCTCTGAAATGTGGCTCACCTCACATTAGTCTTCCTTGGAGGGTGGGGAGTGTAGGGGGTGGGGGGTGTTTGCGTAATGAATGGGTCGTGTCTGGCAAAATGGCAAAACATTTAACACTTTTTCCTTCATAATTAGCCCATTTCCATATCAGACGCAGAGCCCTGCCATCCTGGAGAGAGAGTGTGTGTGTGTGTGTGTGTGCGTGTGTGTGCGTGTGTGTGTGTGTGAGTGTGTGTGTGTGTGTGTGTGCCATCCTGGAGAGCACGGCTGTTCCTCGGCAGTGCCGGGGCGGTTGGCTGTTCCCAGGGGATCCCTCTCGCCCGCTCCCTCACTCGCCCGCTCCCTCTCTCGCCCGCTCCCTCACTCGCCCGCTCCCTCACTCGCCCGCTGGAGCCTGAAGCGCCGCACCTGATCCCAGGTCGTTATGGATGCGAGTTAAGATGGCCGACGAGACCTGGAGGGTCAGTGTGCTCCACTAGCCAGCAGCTTCGCAGAATCACCGGGGGATTGGGGGCGGAGCAAGCCGGGCGGAATACTCCTGGAGGCACAGGCGGGCGTGTGTGTGTGTGTGTGTGTGTGTGTGTGTGTGTGTGTGTGTGTGTGTGTGCACTGCTATGAGTGCACCTGTGTGTGTGTGTGTGTGTGTGTGTGTATGTATGTGTGTGTGTGTGTGTGTGTGTGTGTGTGTGTGTGTACTGCTATGAGTGCACCTGTGTGTGTGTGTGTGTGTGTGTATGTGTGTGTGTGTGTGTGTGTGTGTGTATGTGTGTGTGTGTGTGTGTGTGTGTGTGTGTGTGCACTGCTATGAGTGCACCTGTGTGTGTGTGTGTGTGTGTGTGTGCACTTCTATGAGTGCACCTGTGTGTGTGTGTGTGTGTGTGTGTGTGTGTGTGTGTGTGTGTGTGTGTGAGGCGGGCGTGATCCCAGAGGCTCCTGGAGGCTTTGAAGAAGGTCATGAAAAAGAATGTGGAATCCCAGCTGACTTCTGAGAGTCCTTCTAAGAGTCCTTTTAAGGGTCCTTCTAAGATGCTCTGTGTCTTGGAACCTGGCTGGCAGCACAAGGCTTCTCACACTGCTCTGCCCCGCCATGTTGTTCATGAATGAGCCTGCGAAGAAAACAAAGAAAAGCATGCTGTCTTTGAATGTAGGCCTACTCACCAGTGTTAATATGAGTCCACAGGAAATAACCACAAAATCACATTTTTCAAGTTATCCCCCTATCGGTAGTTGCATTGAATCCCCAGCTTTATCCTGTGAATAAACAAGCATATTCTCTAGCTAGGAGCATTGTAAATATTTATATTAAATTATATTATTTATATTATTATTGACTTATAAAGTCAAATCAAAAATGAAAATTTTTAATGACATTTTCTCAGTTTCTGCATTTTGGGACCATGCCCATTTCTCCTGTGGACTGCTCCTATATTTTAGTGATAAAGAATCTAAACTCAATAGTCAATATGGGTTACTGATGTTATATCTCTTTTTGGTTTAATGGATGTTATATGATAAACCACTAAGAGATAAAAGGGCAAAACCAATGACTATGCAATACAATATACACCTATACAACACAATGACTATGCAATACAATATCAACACCCAACTACAGTACCAACTATGGCATCTATGAGATATGTTTCAGCTTTATGCACCAACTAGGCCCCCAAGATCACAGCAGTGAAGTCTGTTGGTAAAAGCTGCTCTGAGAACAAACTGTGTTAAAGCTGCTTTCAGCTGCTGTGCAGTTCAGCTTTGGAACCAACTTCCACAAGATATCAGAAATGCTCCTCCTGTTGGCACTTTCAAATCTGGACTTCAGACCAAACTGTTCTCAGAGGGTTTCTGCTGGTGATTTATCTTTTATGCTTTTAAATATTGCTCTTTTATTTTATTTTCTTTATACTTATTTTACACTTATTGTATCTTTTATGCTTTTATATATTGTTCTTTGCTTTTATTTCTGTTGAGGACATTGAACTGCCCTTGCACTATAATGCGCTATACAAATCAACTTGACTTGAATATCAACTGAAACTAATGCACTTTAAAATGGACATCACATTTAACATTATATGAACTCTCTCTCTTTCTTTCTGTCTGTCTCAAGGTGCTGTTTGCCTGCTGAAAGTCTGCTGTGTGTGTGTGTGTGTGTGTGTGTGTGTGTGAGTGTGTGTGTGTGATGGCCCATTGATATGAATAGTTAAAAATGTGGCCACAAAGCTAAAGGACACCAACACAAGGCAGCGATTGTCAACAGCACTATTTTGGCCAGACATGCACTATATGACTTATACAGTATCTGTGTGAGTGTGTGTGTGTGTGTGTCTGTGTGCCTGTGTGTGTGTGTGTGTGTGTGTGGGTGTGTGTGTCTGTGTGTGTGTGTGTGAGCCTGTGTGTGTTTATGTGTATGTGTGTGTGTATGAGTGTGTGTGTGTGTGTGTGTGTGTGTGTGTGTGTGTGTGTGATGGCCCATTGATATGAATAGTTAAAAATGTGGCCACAAAGCTAAAGGACACCAGACATGCACTATATGACTTATACAGTATCAGTGTGTGTGTGTGTGTGTGTGTGTGTCTGTATGTATCTGTGTGTGTGTATGTGTGTGTGTGTGTGTGTGTGTGTGTGTGTGTGTGTGTGTGGGTGGGTATGTGTGTGTGTGAGCGTGTGTGTGTATGTGTGTGTGTGTGTGAGTGTGTGTGTGTGTGATGGCCCATTGATATGAATAGTTAAAAATGTGGCCACAAAGCTAAAGGACACCAACACAAGGCAGCGATTGTCAACAGCACTATTTTGGCCAGACATGCACTATATGACTTATACAGTATCTGTGTATGTGTGTGTGTGTGTGTGTGTGTGTGTGTGTGTGTGTGTGTGTGTGTGTGTGTCTGTGTGCAATGTCTGAAACACCTTTGAGTATTTTAGTCTTAAAATATCCATTTATCATGATACACATTTGCCAGACTGCATCCAGGCATCCATACAGACGGACAGGCCAGTGTCTGCTACATGTAGAGGTAGTCTGGTCTTCTTCTGCATAAGGTGCCAGTCTCTGTCTCCTGTGTGTGTGTGTGTGTGTCTCTGTGTCTCCTGTGTGTGTGTGTGCGTGTGCGTGTGTCTCTGTGTCTCCTGTCATCCGATTGGAGAACTCAGTGTCTCGGTGTCTCCTGTCATCCGATTGGAGGACGGAAGTGCCGTTACAGTGATTGGACAGCGCCCCCACGGCGGCAGCGCGTGTACACACACACACACAGGCACACACACACACACACCTCTCTCTCTCTCTGGAGCTGATAGTCGTTCCGCTGGAGCTGCGGAGTAGGTAGTCGCATCAGCAGCGCGCGCCGCCGTAGGATGGAGCACATCTAACCGGTAGGTCCCAACATTCTTTATGTTTGTCCTCTGCTCTGCGCGTGTCTGTCTCGCAGCCTTCATCCCGGCAAAGCTGCATCCCGGCGGAATGTGCCGCGTGCCTTTGATGCAGCGCTCGAGCCATCTGCCCGCTCATTCTCGTGAAGGCTGTGTGAGATTAGTGAATCAGTTTGAGCTTCCACGAGTTATTGTTCCTGCTCTGTCGCAATAGTGTCGGTCGGACACGAGAGGTGCTGTGTAATAACCCGAGGCACTGTCGGAATGCAGAGAGTGAGGCTCTCACCGCGAGCAGCACAGCACAGGACAGAGACACACACACACAGGGACGATGCTCATTTAACCACCGGGTCACAACGTCACATCACGGCGCTTA
>CM059275.1:32020310-32037810 GCA_030347295.1 Setipinna tenuifilis | reverse complement strand
CAATCGTCAGAGGGGGAAGTGTGTAGTTTATAAAAACTCCATACACAGAAGAGTTCCTTTAAGGCCTTTTACTAATAAATCATTTATTTAGAGAGTACTGGCACGCCAGGACACATTAATAATGAGTGGGATGACTAACGCACAGAGTGAGTATTGTGCTTATGTGTATGTTATGTTTGACTTTTAAAGCTCCTCTCTTCTCTTATCGATACCTGACTCAGCAATAAGAGCTGTGATTGACAAGGCCCACGCTACACACTACACACTAACACTACATACTAACACACTACATTAACACTACATACTTACACTACACACCATACTATCACTAACACTACACACTAACACTCCTCACTACACACTACACACTAACACTACACACTACACTAACACTACACACTACACACTAACACTACACACTACACACTACACACTACACACTAACACTACACACTAACACTACACACTCCACACTAACACTACACACTAACACTACACACTCCACACTACACACTACACACTAACACTACACACTACACACTAACACTACACACTTACACTACACACCATACTATCACTAACACTACTCACTACACTACACTAACACTACACACTACACACTACACACTAACACACTAACACTACACACTACACACTACACACTAACACACTAACACACTAACACTACACACTACACACTACACACTCCACACTAACACACTAACACTCCACACTAACACACTAACACTACACACTACACACTAACACTACACACTAACACTACACACTAACATTATACACTCCACACTAACACTACACACTAACACTAACACTCCACTACACACTAACACTACACACTAACACTACACACTACACACTACACACTAACACTACACTACACACTACGCACTAACACTACACACTACACACTAACACTACACACTAACACTACACACTACACACTAACACACTACACACTAACCCTACACACTAACACTACACACTACACACTAACACTACACACTAACACCACACTAACACACTACACACTAACACTACACACTACACACTAACACTAACACACTACACACTAACACTACACACTAACACTACACACCACACACTAACACACTACACACTACACACTAACACTACACACTACACACTAACACTACACACTAACACTCCACACTACACACTACACACTAACACACAACACTAACACACAACACTAACACTACACACTACACTACTCACTACACACTAACACTACACTACACACTAACACTACACACCACAAACCACACTAACACTACACACTACACTAACACTACACACAACACTAACACTAACACTAACACTAACACTACACTCCACACTAACACTACAAATTAACACCACACTACACACTCCACTCCACACTACCACCACACTAACACTACACACTAACACTACACACAACACTAACCCTACACACTAACACTACACAGTAACACACCACACTAACACTAACACTACACACTAACACTAACAGAACACACCACACTACACACTACACACTAACACAGCATACCAACACTACTCACAAACACAGCACACTAACACACCACTCTATCATTCAGTTGCGCTCTGTTTTCAGAACATATTTGCTCTTGTTCTTCTGCAATGCCCACACTGGTCATACGTCACTCGTACAGACTCCTCACTGATGGCCTCTGATGTCAGTGTGGAGCAGTGGTGACACAGCTGTCACAGACGGGGAAGACAGTAGTGATGAGATAGCCCTAATAAAGAACAACCCCATCTCTCCTGTCCTGAGCTGAGAAGGGCCAATAGACATCAGGAACCAGGAAGGGATGTAGATGGGCAGGTGAGCCATCCAATTGTGTCGCTGGAGAGAGGGCCGCACAGCCCATGAGGCGGGGCTACAGGTGGGCCAGCCAATGGGATTGCAGGGGGCTTAATGAGATGATTGGACATTATTTACAGCCCTGTGGATGACTGACAGCTTTGCTCTTCCGTCAGAAAATTATACATAGCTACTGAGAGGCTACTATGTACTATAGAAATAACTTCAGCACAACAAGAAGGCTGTGAAAAGCGTTGGCCACCAGAGTCTTTGCTGTAGGGATGAGGCATTCTGTGGAGATGAGGCAAGGCAGCTGTCAATATCTACGGGTATTTAAGCTCCCCTACATATCACTATGACATTCTGGTGAGTGTGTGAGTTTGGGTGGGTTTTTTTTACTTTTACAAACAAGACATTGAAAGTCACTGTACAAGGAAGCGTTATTGTCAACCAGATATAATGAAGTCTTGCTGAGTATTAAGATCATGTGGGTTTTTTCTCACTGAAGTGCAGAAAAGGGAGGGTTGGCTGGACTGTTGGCCGATGCCATCATCAACACACTAAGCGTTTTCACAAATAATTTTAATAGGTCACTTGCAGGTTTACACTGAGTGCCACTTATTGAAACTAACAACAACAAAATGTTTTTCCTGTAAGGAGGTAAATCTTCACGTCTCAATTTTTAGCTTCAATTGCAGCTTTTTAGAAGCTTCAAAGAGACAAACTTTATTTAGGTTATATGACAAAAAGCTGTTCTCCGGATTTTGTTTCTCTACAAACAAAAACTCAAAAATTATGATGAATGCCCTAACTTGATAACTTCCAAGCATCCAGGTGAAGTGTCCCTCGTCACGCAAAAAAACCAGAGAGGCATTTCGTGTCTGACACAGGTATGCCTTACCGCGTCACGTTTTGACCACGTTTCCACCGGTACCGGGAGTCTGCGGATGCAGCTCACCGCAGTTCCCTCTCGCATTTCAGCACCGCCTGTGATTGGCTGGCAGCGTCACGTGGTCCATGGAGCCGACGCCAGGGCTCATGTTCCAGCCGAGTCGGAAGCGAGCAGAGGAGAGGAGAGGAGAGGGGAAGGGGCGAAGAATAGGGAGATGTAGGGAGAATGTCACCGGCATAGACTGTGAACGCCTATGATTCATCTGCCGGCTTTGTCAGTAAGATAACTGAATAACCTGCTAGCAAAAGGGGTAACCAAGACATACACACATATGTCGTGTCCGTTTCTCGCAAGTGAGAATCTCCCCTGCGTTAATTCTTATTTTAAGCTACCAGCCATCCGTCCATTCATTCATAGTAGACTGAGAACTCCGGGTACTGTACATCACTGTACGTCCTGGCTCTTTAAAGCTCACACGACTATTTGACAACATGACAGGTAAGTTTTTGCTCTGCATTTCAGCATGTGTTAAGTCTTTCTGGCGGCGGTACCGGGCTGAACGCATGGCCACCGCATCCTTGCGGCGTTTGCACAGCCGCCTTCCTTCAGTGAGCGGAGCGGAGCGCGAGGGGAGAGGAAAGCGCCTAAAAAGGCAGGCACAGGTTAACGCGTTGGCGTCAGCTGTTGAATGACATCTCACCTGCGTGATGGCCCATTAGGGCCCTTCACCTGTGGACCACAGTCCGCGTCGCGTCGCCGCACCGCTTATGAAACTAGTCGAATGCAAAGAGTGCGAGAGCTGCAACACAGAATACCCGTCTTTCTTTCTCTCTCTTTCCCCCTCTCGTCTTATATTAGTTTTTTTTTTTTTTTTTAAAAACGACGGCTGTCCCGCGTTTCACAGCTTTTGGGAAAGTGGAACATGTGAATGAGGATAACATTAATGCTGCATGTTCGCGCCAGTGGAAATACCTTATTTCATGTGTGTTAGTGAGGCGGGGAGAGAGAGGAGAGAGGAGAGAGGAGGTCGGTGTGGTACTTTTCCACGGGTCTGTGGGCTTTCTGGGATGTGTGGTGGGTGTGGATGCAGAACACTCAGGCTGGTGCTGCTTTTCCTCTGTAAGGCCCACATCTGATGAAACAGTAAAGTTTAAATTGTGTGTACTGTACTGTATATATATATATATATATATATATATATATATATATATATATATATATATATATAGTAAATATAAATATATACCATATAGATGTATTGTATGTATAGGATACTGTCCATACAGAATGGATGACAGGGTACACACACACAGACACACATACATACACACACACACACACACACATACAGACACATGCACAGAAAGTCTCCCTGACTCTCTCCCTGACTCTCTGACACTGGCTGTCTCTCTCTGTGTTCACACACACACACACGCACACACACACACACACTCTGACTCTCTGACACTGGCTGTCTCTCTCTGTGTTCACACACACACACACACACACACACACACACACACACACACACACACACACACACACACTCTGACTCTCTGACACTGACTGTCTCTCTCTGTGTTCACACACACACACACACACACACTGGCTGTCTCTCTCTGTGTTCCCCTGGGAGCCAATTACTCAGCCCTGGGTGATAGGGAGCCTCGGCACAGCCTCGCTTTCTCCTGTGTGTGTGTGTGTGTGTGTGTGTGTGTGTAATTGCCCTATATGTGTGTTCAATGTGAATGCATTGTATGTGTATCTTTATGACTGTATACATGTGTTTTGAGTGTGTGTGGTACACATGGACATGTACAGTACATAAACCTTGGTGTGTGTGTTTGCGTGTGCATATGTGTGTGTGTGCATGCATGTGTGCGTGCGTGCATGTGTGTGTGCAGTGCACAAACTGTTCTAATATCAGCGGTTGTAGATAAGGTATAGTTGCGGCCTCTAAATGAAACTCCAGTATGGAAATACTGTGGTGCTGTAAAACAGCTAGTGGTGTGGAGATAAGGCCAATAAGGCCAATAAGGCCATGCCTACCTGCTGCTGTCTGTGGAGGCAGAGGGCTGACCAGCCTGCAGAGACGCTGGACAAGAACGTCAACAATTAAGTTGTCATGTGTACACACACACACACACACACACACACACACTGTTTTTAAGTTGTCATCCGTGTTGCTGTTTTGCAGGTGTGGACCACCTCTGGACAACTTAATCGTGTTCTGCAACAAGGGAGGTGAGTAAAGCAGTCACACTCACACACACACACACTCAGACACACAAGGGAGGTGAGTAAAGCAGGACTCCAAAGGGGTCCCCTCAGTCACGCTCACAGACACGCACTCACAGACACGCACTCACAGACACACACTCACAGACACGCACTCACAGACACACACTCACAGACACACACTCACAGACACACACTCACAGACACACTCACAGACACACACTCACAGACACGCACTCACAGACACGCACTCACAGACACGCACTTGTACACTTAGGACACTCACAGACACGCACTTGTACACTCGACTGCTTTGGTCCGCACTAGTCAGAAAAATGTTACAATGTAGCAAACAGACGTGGGTACGGTTTGCTTTCACAATAGTTCTAAACGAATCAAAATAGAACGCAAAGACCATCACCATCAGAACAAGACTAAAACTCACCACTTTCCATAATATTAATGCAGTAAACTCTACTGTTCCGTCCAATTTGGCCTGGTTGCTTTCACACCAGAGGAACCGTACCAAAGTAGGGCAGATATAGTGGTCCGAAACCAGCCCTTCTTAGCGGTCTTAGTCCGGTTGATTTGGTGTGCACCAAAGTACCGAGATTGCATTCACACCAACGAAATTGAGCCGAACTAAGGACTTTTGGCTCGAATACAACGTTTTGTGCGTACCAAATGCTGTAAGTATGAAAGCACCCTTATGGACTCTTGCAGTATTTAAAGTAGACTTATTTGTGAACTTTACAGTACACCTGTGTACACTTACAGGCTGTTGCCTTTAAAGTAGACGTGTGTTTATTTACGGACTGCTACAGCACCTTTAAAGGACACGTGTGTACACACTGGACACTGATATCAGGGCTGATGTCCGCAAGTGTGTTGTATACACAGACAAATGCACTGAGTATTTACACATGCACCAACACATGTGCACCACACATGCATGCACGCATGCACACACACATATGCACACACATGCACACACATGCACCCATGTGTATTTAGGCAAGTCATAGATGCCGTGGTCTGGATGGCAGGACTCGTGTGTTGAGGGCAACCTATATAACCTATGCCATGAGTGCAGTTAGTGTGCTTTGCTGCTACACTAGTTGCCTATCTGACACTGAGGCTGCCAGAGCTTCTATGTGAGAGTAAGGCAGTCATAGCTGTTCTGGTCTCCTATATTAGACGTGAGGCAGTCATAGTTGTTGTAGTCTCCTATGTGAGGCGGGTATAGGTGTTGTTCTAGTCTTCTATGTGAGACTGAGACCGTCATACCTGCTCCCCTAGTCTCCTGTCTTAGACTGAAGCAGTCATAGCTGTTCTAGTCTCCTATTTAAGAATAAGGCAGTCATAGCTGTGCCAGTCTCCTATATTAGACGTGAGGCAGTCATAGCTGTTCTGGTCTCCTATGTGAAAATAAGGCAGTCATGCTGTTCTGGTTGCCTGCATAAGGCAATGGAAGCTGAGGCTGTGTGTCTCCTATATTAGACGTGAGGCAGTCATAGCTGTTCTGGTCTCCTATGTGAAAATAAGGCAGTCATGCTGTTCTGGTTGCCTGCATAAGGCAATGGAAGCTGAGGCTGTGTGTCTCCTATATTAGACGTGAGGCAGTCATAGCTGTTCTGGTCTCCTATGTGAAAATAAGGCAGTCATGCTGTTCTGGTTGCCTGCATAAGGCAATGGAAGCTGAGGCTGTGTGTCTCCTATATTAGACGTGAGGCAGTCATAGCTGTTCTGGTCTCCTATGTGAAAATAAGGCAGTCATGCTGTTCTGGTTGCCTGCATAAGGCAATGGAAGCTGAGGCTGTGTGTCTCCTATATTAGACGTGAGGCAGTCATAGCTGTTCTGGTCTCCTATGTGAGAGTAAAGCAGTCATGCTGTTCTGGTTGCCTGCATGAGGCAATGGAAGCTGAGGCTGTGGAAGTGGATCCTGCATTAGGCAGTGAGGCAGTTTTTCTTTGTTTAATGTTGTTCTTAGCCAGTGATGGTACCCCCCCACCCCACCCCACCCAACCCCACTCCACTCCACTCTCTCACAACCCCCCCCCCCCAATCTCACCACCTCCTCCTCCTCCTCCTCCTCCCCCCCTCTTCCTCTTCCCTTTCACCCCTCCCCCCTCCCCCTGCTCTCCTGGCGCGTTGCCATGGCGGCCGCTTGGAATGCTCACTCACTCGCTCTCTGCCGAGGGGAGGTTGGAGGGGTGCTGGTGTGTGTGGTGGGGGTGGGGGGGTTGATGGTGGTGGTGTGTGTGTGGTGGTGTGTGTGTGTGTGGGGGGGGGACTTCAGCTCAGAACAGAAGTGTAGCCCATCGCTCCCTCCGTGAAAGCGAGTGTGTCTGTAGCTGCACACACACACTGCACACACCAGCAGCACACACACACACTGCACACACCAGCAGCCTGCTTCTCCCAGCACACACACACACACACACACACACACACACACACACACGCACACGCACACGCACGCACACACATACACATGCACACACACACACACGCACACACACTTATCTAAGCGCAGTACATATGTAAATGAAATTACGACTGTAATTGGTCGTATGAAAATCTTACAGCAATTGTTTTTGATAAGGAGGAGAGAATGGGTGAGAGAGAGAGAGAAAGAGAGAGAAAAAAGAGAAAGAGAGAAAGAAAGAGAAGGAGAACTCTAGGTGCAGTTTTCTCTAGAATGTTCATACAATTCCACAAGAAGTTCTCCTCTAGAATTTCCATATAGACCCCAGAGAACCATTAGAACACGTCTTCTCTAGAGCACTGATGTAGGTCTAGGGTTAGATTCTGTGGAACAGTTAGGACACGTCTTCTCTAGAATGCTCATCTAGATCTTGAAGAGCCACTAATGTTGAAGAGTGATCCCACTCGATCTCTCATCTTGTCTCATCTCATCTTCCTGGCAAAGGCTGTTATTGGTTACCTGGAAAAGGTGCCACTGGGCAAAGGCTGTGATTGGCTACCTGAAAGAGGTGTGATAGGTGAAGGGGGGAGTGCTGTACAGCCATGGGTGGAGGGAGTGCTGACCAGTCTGTTGGGTGGAGAAGCGGGTGCTGTACAGTCTCATGAGTGGAGGGGGGTGTGCTGACCAGTCTGTTGGGTGGAGGGGTGGAGTGCTGTACAGTCTCATGGGTGGAGGGGGAGTGCTGTAGAGTCTGTTGGGTGGAGGGAGTGCTGACCAGTCTGTTGGGTGGAGGGGTGGAGTGCTGTACAGTCTGATGGGTGGAGGGGGAGTGCTGTACAGTCTGTTGGGTGGAGGGGTGGAGTGCTGTACAGTCTGATGGGTGGAGGGGGAGTGCTGACCAGTCTGTTGGGTGGAGGGGTGGAGTGCTGTACAGTCTGATGGGTGGAGGGGGAGTGCTGTACAGTCTGTTGGGTGGAGGGGTGGAGTGCTGTACAGTCTGTTGGGTGGAGGGGGAGTGCTGACCAGTCTGTTGGGTGGAGGGGTGGAGTGCTGTACAGTCTGATGGGTGGAGGGTGGGGTGCTCTAGGCTGCAGTGTGAATGGGTGGAGGGGGAGTGCTGTACAGTCTCATGGGTGGAGGAGCGCGTGCTGTAGGCTACAGTATGGATGGCTGCAGTGTGAATGGGTGTATGATGGGTGGAGGGGAGGAGAGTGAGTCATGAGTGTGGTGTTGTACTGTCTCTCTCTGGTCTAAATTTAGCAGCTAGCCTAGCTGTGTCTGAAGCACATAGCCTAGCTGTGTCTGAAGCACATAGCCTAGCTGTGTCTGAAGCACATAGCCTAGCTGTGTCTATGTCACCTAGCCTAGCTGTGTCTGAAGCACCTACAGTAGTGTGTGTGTGTGTGTGTGTGTGTGTGTGTAGCCTTGCTGTGTCTGAAGCACCTACAGTAGTGTGTGTGTGTGTGTGTGTGTGTAGCCTTGCTGTGTCTGAAGCATCCTTAAGCTAAAGCTGGCATTGATGTCTGAAGCTCAAGTGTGGCCCTGAGAGTCCAACCCAGCCCCTGTGTGTGTGTGTGTGTGTGTGTGTGTGTGTGTGTGTGTGGCCCTCTGGCCTCTGTATGTGTGTGTAAAATTATTATTAATTTTATTAACATGTATTGTTATTGTCTGTTATTAAACTACTACACAGATATCAATGTGTGTGTGTGTGTGTGTGTGTGTCTGTCTGTCTGTCTGTCTGGCTGGCTGGCTGGCTGGCTGGCCATCTTTCTGTCATATTTTTCTGTTCAGTGATCTGTCTATCTGTGCAGGTACTGTATTACACGCCATAGATGCTTTTAGGTGTGTTTGCACTCCGTGTGCTCAATATGCAAATACATTGTCCTTTATGTGACCATCCCATAGTCAGGTATAAACACACACACACACACACACACACACACACACACACACACACACACACACACACGGCGGCTGCATGTGTTATTCATGATGTGGTGATGTGAGGCTAAATGAGGACTCTAATCTTAGAAACACATTTGCCATGCAACCCTCTAATGGTCTTTTCAGGGAAGCCTAACACCACACACACACACACACACACACACCCATACACACCCATACACACCCATACACACCTATACACACCCATACACACCTTACGCTATGTGCCACAACACCAAAACACACCACCCCCCACCAAGATACAGAACACCTGTATTAGCTAGCGCTCGGCCTCTGGACACCTCATTAGCATGAACAGCCACGCTAAGCAGCTGAAGGATGCTAAACGATTATACGATACTAAATGATACTAAACACCAATCTAGACAAGGTAGAAATCATATCGGCTAGGTGGGTAAACTATATGTCAAGCTAGTGTGTAGACAAGGTAGAAATCATATCGGCTAGGTGGGTAAACTATATGTCAAGCTAGTGTGTAGACAAGGTAGAAATCATATAGGCTAGGTGGGTAAACTATATGTCAAGCTAGTGTGTAGACAAGGTAGAAATCATATAGGCTAGGTGGGTAAACTATATGTATTAGTCCATATCTGACAAACCTATAAGCTAGTTTGTAGCCACACATGCAGAGCTAAATGAAGATGCCTATTTTTTGCACTTGTGTACAGTGACAATGCTAGGCTAGTTTGTAGCAATACATGCTAAGCTAGTCAAAGAGTACGTTTTTTGAGTGGTTGGAGTGCAGGAACACATGCTAAGATAACATTGTCTTGGATGCCGTGTAGCGCCATGCTAAGACATGTAGTAGCACCATGCTAAGACATGTAGTAGCACCATGCTAAGACTCATGTGGTAGCACCATGCTAAGGCATTTATTAGCACATGAAAAGATATGTGGTAGCGCTATGTTAAGATATGTAGTACGTAGCACCATGATAAGACATTTATTAGCGCCATGCTAAGACATTTATTGGCACCATTCTAAGTCTTATGCAGTAGCGCCATGCTAAGACATGTAGTATGTAGCGCCATGCTAACACATGTAGTAGCGCTAAGACATTTATTAGCGCCATGCTAAGACATTTATTAGCACCATGCTAACAGATATAGTAGCGCCATGCTAAGACATTCATTAGCACCATGCTAAGACATTTATTAGCGCCATGCTAAGACCTTTATTAGCGCCATGCTAAGACATTTATTAGCGCCATGCTAAGACTCGTGTAGTCGTGACATGTGACTCCGGCTGCCGTCTGTCTTCTCTCCTCCGCTACTTCACCTTTAACCCCGCTCACAGGAAGTGACCTTTCAGTCTGCTAACTGCTTCCAGGCTCCGTGTGAGCTCTCCTTGGGCCTGACCCAGTGTGTGTGTGTGTGTGTGTGTGTGTGTCTATGCGTGTGTGTGTGTGTGCGTGTGTGTGCGTGTGTGTGTGTGTGTGTGTGTCTATACGTGTGTGTGTGTGTGTGTGTGACCCAGGATCAGTGGAACTGTAATGGATCCCAGGTGTGGTGGCAGCATCGCCCCTCTACAGCACTGACCTCAGACCAGCAGAAGAGGACACAGCACACACACACACACACACACACACACACACACACACACACACACTTACACGCACACGCACACGCACGCGCACGCGCACGCGCACGCACACGCACACACACACAGGCACAGAGACATGCACACGACTGCACAGCACACACACGCACATGCACACGCACAGGCACAGAGACTCGCACATATACACGACCGCACAGCACAGACACACACACGCACACACACACACACACACGCACACACACAGGCACAGACACAGGCACAGACAGAGACACACACGACCGCACAGCACAGGCACACACACACGCACAGGCACAGAGACACACACACATGACTGCATAGCACAGACACAAAGACACACACACACACACACACACACACACACACACACGACCGCGTAGCAGAGACACACACATACACACGACTGCACAGCACAGAGACACACACACACACACACACACACACAACCGTACAGCACAGACACAAAGACACACACACACACACACAGGCATAGAGATGGTGGGGGAAGGGAGAGCAGAGGAGTGGGTGGTAGTGGGTTGGGGGGGGGGGGGGGGTAAAAAGAAAGAGGGTGAGGGAGAGAGGAAGAGTGAGGAAGAGAAAACTAGAGTAGAAAAGAGAGCGGAAGAGAGGAACAGTGAAGGGTGGGAGGGAGAGGAGAAGAAGGGAGACGGGGAAGAGGAGACTAATGAGAAGAATAGAGGAGGAGAGAGAGAGAGGGATAGAGGGGTAGAGGGAAAGAGATGGAGAGAGAGAGAGAGAGGGATAGAGGGAAAGAGTTGGAGAGAGGGAGAGAGCGATGAAGGGAGAGATGGAGAGAAAGGGGAGTAATTAAAGGAATGGGGAGGAGAGAGAGAGAGAGGCACAAATGAGAGAAGGAGAATGAGGAGAGAAGTGTGTGTGTGTGCATGCGTGTGTGTGTGCATGCGTGTGTGTCTGTGCGCATGTGAACACGCATACAGGCGCATGTGTGTACATGTATTGTGTGTGTGGGTGTTCATGTGTGGGTGTGTGCATGGGTATCTGTGTGTGTTTGGGCGTGTGTGTGCTTATGGGTGTGTGTGTGCGTATGGGTGTGTGCATGTGTATCTCTGTGTGTGTGCATGTGTATCTGTGTGTGTGTGTGTGTGTGTGTGTGCATGTGTATCTGTGTGTGTGTGTGTATGGGTGTGTGCGTGCGTATCTGTGTGTGTGTGTGTGTGTGTGCGTGTGTATCTGTGTGTGTGTGTGTGTGTGTGTGTGTGTGTGTGTGTGTGTGTGTGTGTGTGTGTGAGGTTGAAGGGAGGGAGCTGAGTGGAGCTGACAGTTGCCCTGAATTTCTGCTTTGGAACAGAGAAGGCAGCTCCCAGCTACTGCTGCACACCCTAGCCTGCGTGTGCGTGTGTGTGTGTGTGTGTGTGTGTGCGTGTGTGTGTGCATGTGTGTGTGTGCGTGCACTTGCGTGCATGCGTGCGTGCGTGTGTGCGTGCGTGTCTGTGTGTGTGCATGTGTGTGTGTGTGCCTGTGTGCCTGTGCCTTGAAGACACATTGAAGTGTCTCTGCTATTTGTGTGTGTGTGTGCGCGTGTGTGCGCGTATGTGTGTGTGCGTGTGTGTGCGGGCGTGTGTGTGTGTGTGTATGCGCTCCTGAGTGTTTGTTGTTGTTTTTGTTATAGCTGCAATTGTCTTCTATGGTCAAGCTGGTGTAGTGTGTGTGGTGTTATTAGGATTTCAACATGCTGCTTGTAGTGTGTGTGGTGTTATTAGGATTTCTAACATGCCGTCAACAATTGCAGCTGAAAACACAGAAAACACAGGGCTAGATAAGACCTAATTGCTAATGCAGCCTCTCCCTCTCTCTCTCCCTCTCTCTCCCCCTCTACAGCTTGCCTGCATTTGTTCTCGCTCCCCCACTCTCTCTCTTTCTGTCTTTATTTATATATATATATATATATATATATATATATATATATATATATATTCCCTCTTTGTCTCTCCCTCGCTCTCCCTACATCTCTCTCTCTCTCTCCTGCTCTCTCTCTCTCTGTCTCTCTCTCCTGCTCTCTCTCTCTCTCTCTTTCTCTAGTCTTCTTTACTTCTTCTCTGCTCTGCTCTTGTTTTCTCTCTGTCCTCTGTCTCTGTCTATCATTCTTTCTTTCTCCATCCCTCTTTCTCTATATCACTCTCACCCAATCCTTTGTCTTACCGTCTCTCTCTCTCTCTTTCTCTCTCTCTCTCCCTCCCTCTCTCTCTCTCTCTTTCTCTCTCTCCCCCTCTCTCTCTCTCTCCCTCTCTCTCTCTCTATTTCCTCCTCTCTATTTCCCAGTTGTCACTCTCTCCTTCTTTCCCCTCTGCTTTCCTCCAACCCCTCCTCTCATCTCCCTTCTTCCCCCTCTCCTCTCATCCCACAACCCTTACCCAGCCCCCCCTTCCACCCCCGCCTCCTCTCCCCCTCCTCCTCTCTCCCCCTCTCCTCTACTCTCCTCCACCCCCACCTCCTCTCTCCCCCTCTCCTCTCTGCCTCTCCTCTCTCCCTCTCCTCTCCTATCCCCCCTCTCCTCTACTCTCCTCCACCCTCACCACCTCTCTCTCCCTCTCCTCTCCCCCTCTCCTCTCCCCCTCTCCTCTCCTCTCCTCCACCCTCCTCAGTCAGGCTTCAGTGCAGACGGAGGCAGTACACGTCTCCCCAGTACACAGAGAAGAGAAGAGGGGAGCAAAGGGGGGACGGGGGGAGGGGGGCAGAGGGAGGGGGCGGGGGGTTAGGTAGAGGAGAGAGGGGAGGGGGCAGAGGGGAAGAGAGGGAGGGGTGGGAGGGCAGGGGCGTGATTGGAAGGAAGGGACAGAGAGGAGTAGTGACAGTGTCAGGGGAGAAGGAGAGAGAGAGAGGGAGAGAGAGAGAGAGGGAGGGATGGAGGGGAAGAGAGGGAGAGATAGAGATAGGGAGGAATGAAAAAATGAATTGTCTGTAAGTCAGGGGAGTAAAGGCAAGATGGGGGGAGGAGAGAGCAATTGAGAGAGGGTGAGAGAAAGAGGGATGGATGGAGGGAATGAGAGGGAGGGAGGGAGAGAGAGGAGAGAGGGATAAAGGAATACTGTGAATGTCAGAGCATAGAGGAGAAGAGGGGAAAGACGGGGAGAAGAGAAGGAGAGGAGATAGAGGGAGGGAGGAAAAGAGGAGAAGACAAGAGCGTGATGGAGGGAGAGATAAAGAGAAAGAGGGGAGAGGAGATAGAGAGGGGGGAGAGAGATAAAGTAATATTGTGAATGCCAGAGCATAGAGGAGGAGAGAGGAAATAGAGGAGCGAGAGAGAGAGAGAGAGAGAGGAGAGGAGATGAGAGTGAGGAGGTAGGGAGCGAGGGAGGGATGAGGGTAAAAGGAGAGGAAGGTAATAAAGGAGTGGAAGGTAAGAGAGGAGAGGAAGGTAAGAGTAATGGCTGAGTTATGCTTCTGTGTTGAATCTGTGCCGTAAGTGACGCCATCTCCCTCCACCGTCACCAAACGCTTTCACTCCTGCGTCTGATGCGTCTGCCCAGCACGCCACACACACGCTAATCAGCACACACATGTTAGTCAGCACAACACACACACACACACACACACACACACACACACCACACACATGCCAGTTTGCACACACACACACCACACATACCACACACATGCTAGCCAGCACACCACACACATGCTAGTTAGCACAACACACACACACCACACACATATGCTAGTCAGCACACCACACACACCACACACATGCTAGCCAGCACACCACACACATGCTAGCCAGCACACCACACACATGCTAGTTAGCACACCACACACATGCTAGTTAGCACACCACACACATGCTAGCCATCACAACACACACATGCTAGTCAGCACAACACATACACACCACACACATGCTAGTCAGCACACCATACACACCACACACATGCTAGTTAGCACACCACACACATGCTAGTTAGCACAACACACACCACATGCTAGTCAGCACGCCACACACACCACACACATGCTAGTTAGCACACCACACACATGCTAGTCAGCACTGTTTATGTTAGCAGGTAAACTTCCCACATTTGTCCACAATATGCTGCCTATTGCTAAAGTACTGATTTGAAAAGCTTGTTTGTTGGTATGATGGGGTGTATAGGAGTACGGATGGGGTATGGGGGGGTGGGTGGCAATGTCGGGGTACGGATGGGGTATGTAGGGGTCGGCATGAAGGGGGTGCGGATGGGGGAATGTTGGGGTACAGATGGGGTGTAGATTTGGATGTGTGGGGTTGTGGATGGTTGTACAAGGGGTTATGCATTGTGGGTATGTGTGAACCCAGAGACGGCAATCTTGCAGTGACAAGTTCATACATCAAGCTTAGGAGTCAGTAAGGGTAGAGGAGAGAGAGAGAGAGAGAGAGAGAGAGAGAGAGAGAGAGAGAGAGAGGCAAAGGGAGAGAGGGATGAAGGAGGAGAGAGATAAAGGAATACTATGAATGTCAGAGCATAGAGGAGAAGGGGGAAAGACGGGGAGAAGAGAAGGAGAGGAGATGGAGAGAGGAGGAAAAGAGGAGAAGAGAAGAGGAAAGAAGACAGAACAGGTAAAAGCAGTGAGCAGATGGGAGAGACAGGAACAGGGAAGGAAAAGAAAGATGGAAGACACGCGATGGGAAGAGAAAGAAGAGAGACGGTAGGGAGAAAGAGGGTGAGCAAGAGAGAGGGAGAGGGAGAAGAGAAAAAATAGAAAGAGGGTAGGGAGAAGAGAAAGGAGAGAGAGACAGAGAGGGTAGGAGGAAAGGAGAAAGGGTACGGAGAAGGATGGTGAGAGAGGGAGAGGGAGAGGGGGGTAGGGAGATGGTGCAGACAGTCTTAATTGGAAGAGAAAAAGTGAGAGGAGGAGAGAGTAAGGATGGGGGGGTTAGAGGAGAGAGAGAGAGAGAGAGAGAGTGTGCAAGCGAGCGAGGATGGTGGAGAGAAAGAGAGAGAGAAAGGGATGGAGGGGGGGTGGAGGGTGGGGGGGGGAGAGATGCAGAGAGAGAGGATGGAGGAAGGGGGGAGAGAGGGAGGGAGGAAAATGAAGGAGGCTGAAGCGGAAAGAGAAAAAGGGTAAGAGGGCAGAGGGACGGGGGGGAGGGGGGGGAGGGAGCGAGGTATATTTATGGAGAGGGAGGGGAGAGAGAGGGGGAGAGGGAGAGAGAGAGGGGGAGAGGGAGAGAGAGGGAGAGAGAGGGAGAGATGGGTATATATATATAGAGAGAGAGGAGAGAGAGGTATATATATATATATATATATATATATATATATATATATATATATATATATATATATATATATATATATATACACAGAGAGAGAGAGAGAGAGAGAGAGAGAGGGATGGAGGCTGATTTGTGGTAAGGGGCAGTGGAGGGAGGCAGTCAGTAAACCCAGGAACCACTGGTCAATGTGTGTGTGTGTGTGTGTGTGTGTGTGTGTGTGTGTGTGTGTGTGTATGTGTGATGTGAATGCTACTAGGACACAATAGAATAGAGAACCTACAACACCAGAGAGAATGTTTGAATGAGTGTGTGTGAGTGAGTGAGTGTGTGCAGGTGTTCATGCTTATAGAGAAGTGTGTTTGTGTGCACAGATGTGCATTCATGCATATGTTTATACATTTGTATACTATTTACACAGGTGTGTGTGTGTGTGTGTGTGTGTGTGTGTGTGTGTGTGTGTGTGTGTGTGTGAGAAAGACAGCATGTGTGTGTATTTGAGGTGCTGCTACTCCTTGTCACTTCACCACCACAACAACAAGTGGCCACAACAGTCAGTGGGGCTCGATTCAGAAATCTTTTATCTCTCTCTCTTTCTTTCTTTTCTTCCTTCTCTCTCGTTCTTTCTTTTATTCCCTCTCTCTCTCTCAATCTCTCTTTCTTTCTTTTCTTCCTTGTCTCTCCCCCCTCTATCTTTCTTTTCCTCTTTCTCTCTGTCTCTCTGCCTCTTTCCTTCTGCATGCCTTGTTCTTTACCTCCCTGATCACTCTTTGAAATTAAAAATCAGGCTGAATTCTTGACGGTATATTTAGTAAGAGTTGAGACTTAACAGGTTCAACAGAAAACAAAGAAACACAACACTGTTGCTGTAGTGAATTCACATTTAACAAGTTAAAATTAAAATTAAGCTGCGCTTTTAAAAACGCTGTCATGGGACCTTGTATTTTTTTGGAACTATGTCAAATGCTTCCTATATAGATGATAGAACAATTATAACGTACCACAGTAGTGATCTGTATTGTTTCTTCCTTTTATCGCTCTCCCCCTTTTCTCTCCCTCCTCCCTTTCTCTCTACCTCCCTCTCTCCTTCTTCCCTTTCTCTCTACCTCCCTCTTTCCCTCTCTGGCCCAGCTGAGGGGCGTGTCCTGTAAGCGGAGGGGCGTGTCCTGTAAGATGAGTGGCATCCTGAAGAGGAAGTTCCTGGAGGAGGATGGCCCCTCCCCCTGCATAGGCCCCTCCCCCTGTCCAGGCTCCTCCCCCTGCTCTCTGCTGCCGGAGTTTGATGACGCCTCCGCCAGCGACAGCAACAACAGCAATGACA
>CM059275.1:32007810-32015310 GCA_030347295.1 Setipinna tenuifilis | reverse complement strand
AGTGGCTACTCCACCCCCACCCAACCAAACACCACCACTGGCTTCAGCAACACCCCTACCGAGCCCAACAGCACCACCTCTGGCTACTCCACCCCCACCCAACCAAACACAACCAGTGGCTACTCCACCCCCACCCAACCAAACACCACCAGTGTCTACTCCACCCCCACCGAGCCCAACAGCACCACCTCTGGCTACTCCACCCCCACCCAACCCAACACCACCAATACTGGCTACTCCACCACCACCCAACCCAACACCACCAATACTGGCTTTGCTCTGCCAATCAGCAGCCCCAGCTACACCGCCCTGAGCCCCACCCTCAATGGCTCCCTGTCCAATCACACGCAGGACTCGCTGTACAGGAGCGTGGAGTACACAGACTCCGCCCACACCATGGCTGACTACACCCCCTCCACCCCCCACATGAACGGCCACACGTGCGCTCAGACGCACTTTGACCCCGACGGCCCGTTTCCCTTGGCAACCCAATCGGGGGGCACCGACATCCCCACGGAACTCTGCGTTGCGGGAAACATGACCGCCGTGCCCTCACTCGGTACGTTCAGTGTTATTCCTGACTCCTACAAGGACCAGAGCCAATCAGACAGCCAGAATAGCCATCACCCGTTTCTTTCATCCAATGACAAACTCTCTACAGTCAACTGCTCTGTCACCGATGAGAAAAACAGCTCCACAACCACTGAGGACTTAAAAGACTCCATAAATAAAGATGAACAGGTTAAGTTCCAGGACTTTCTCAACAACAATTCACAAGCTCCACCAGTGGAAAATGGCAGCCATGTTGAGAAGCAGGATTTAAAAGAGGACCCCAAGCAGAAACAGACTGAGCTGTCCTGTCTGCCCGAAGAAAAAAACAACCTGAAACTTTCTAATGGTCCCATAGAGGTTGGTGAAACCTAGCCAAGCAACCTTTATAATAAAAACGGCTCAGAAAAGGTGAGAGGATTGGCAGAGGTCAGAGCATTGGCAGAGGTTAATCTGATGTCAGTAGTTATTCCAGAGGATATGCGGAGGGTTTGGGCAGTCAGACCTTAGGATGGATGTTCTCCCCAAACAGCCCTCAGAAAGGGGGCGTTATTCTGTACAGTCAGGTCATTAATGGTCGTATGTGTAATGTGGAATGTTTTGATAACATTTAATTTGGTGCATGTTACTTCATGGCTTTTCATGGCCATAAAAGAATTTCTATACTTGAAAGACGAGAATAAGAATATGGTTGCACGGTACTGCACACACCTTGTTCTTCTCTCTCTCTCTTTTCTTTTCCTTCGTGACCTTTTTCGTTCTTCTGTTCTTTACGGTTTGCCAAAGCATGACTCAGACCCCTGAGCTAGAAATGAAGAGACTCTCTGTAGGTTGGATGTTATCAATTTAATATCCTGTGACAAGCTGGTGTGGGAAGCAAACCCTCAACCTCTAAACAACCATCGCTCTCCCCGCCGTGGCTGTGTGGGGTCCTACGTGGTTCATTAACATGGCAGACTGGCAGGGTGATCCCATTCAGGCACTTTGAGTTTGTCTCGCAGTCCCAGGTTCACTGGTGAGTGAGGATGACCTGATGAAAGTTAATGGACTCAACGTTGTGTTTACGTTTGGAGATGACTTATTTTTCAAAGGGACTACATTCCAGGATTTATGTGCCAAATTCTTGTAAATTCTATCAGTGTTTCTCTCACTCCAAGCACTCTTTATTTGCATTTGGTCTTTTACAGCGCTGTAAAAGAGATGTATTTATTTATTAAGAAAATAAAATCTACATCTGCCTCCGTATAAGATTGCAAAGTCTTGTGGATGTGGAGGCAAGTGTTGAGTCTTGTGCACAGCCATGTCATAACTTTATGCACATTATGTTTAATTTTGCCCTTTCTTTGTGTTTTGTTCCTGTGTTGTTGTCAGCTGCAGTCTCTATCTTGCAATCTTACTTTGTGATTAAACAATCAGAAACACAACAGACACTCCCTCTCTGCGTCTACTCATGTTACAGGGCTGTGTCTCATCACCTGTTCATTTGTGCAGTATCAGTGGGTCATCTAAGGAACATGGTTTACTGACAGTCCTGGGTAAGGCACCTGAAAGTGAATTGTTAACCTAATAGAGAAACCCAAACCAAGTTGCAGGATTGTTTTATCAGGAGCTTTTGAATACACAGACGCTTCTCAGCAAACATGTATTTTTAAAAAGGCCCTTTAAGTGATGCACTTAGGTTAGTCAGCAGACGTATTTAAAAATGGGTCTTTGAGTGAATGCACTGCAGCTAGTCAGCAAACATGTATTTTAAAAAGGTCTGTACATACCTTAAGAAACAGGTGCACATAATAGCCACAGACACATTGGGCAGCTGGGTACCCCACTGACGCTGGACTGGGTTTGTGGGTACCCCACTGGCGCTGGGCTGGTGTGGGCTCTCATGGGTGTCACTAGGCCATTTTTAATGGGGCCCCAGTAAAAATCAGCTGTGTCCCAGTAAAAAAAAATGTTTAAAGATTTTAGTTACAATCTAGTTTCTTTGGCAGATTAATTAAGATCAACAGTAGGCTGTAGAAAAAGCGGTTATTTCCCACTTTTATCGCCTCTACTTTCGAAATCATTTTCTGATTGGTCATTTTCACAGTCACTGTAAACTGTCGCGTGCCTCCAGTTTAGTGCACTATACTGTTGAGATGAGGTAAAGTGGCGCGAAGTTTCTGCAACAAAAGTATAGGCTATAATATTTTAACGAACTCATTATCCGACATGGACTAAAACAGTATTGAATGACTTCTCTAAGGATCAGTAATTTCTTCTGACGAAGCAGAGACCGGGGCAAGGAAACCGTGACAGAGGTAAGATAAAGGTGTATATGCTAGTCGGCGATAACTAACTATAACCAGCTACTCAAGGTTCGTAATGTGACATAGTGGGGCAGATAAGTGAAACAATCGTTCAAATTGTGATACAAGCACCAAACTTGGTACAAATACTCCTTAGACATTACTATTTTGAAAAAGTACGCGGGCCACTTCAAATTCAAGATGGCCGCCCATTTTTCAAGATGGCCGCCATACAGAATTGTAATAGTGCAGCAGATAACTGAAACAATTGTTCAAATAGTGATATAAGCACTAAACCTGGTACAAATACTCCTTAGACTTTACCCTTTTGAAAAAGTACTTGAAATTCAAGATGGCCGTCCATTATCCAAGATGGCCGCCATGTAGACTTATAAATTGGGACATTTTCACACATAATCTCAGCACTTTGATCAACTTGGATGATCTTAATGTGTCTAAAAGTATAGGTAATTTGATCCTTTCCTAACCATCACACTTGCAGCTACATAGCCTTGTGCAGGTAAGACCATATCGGTAGCATTTGCACCTTCCATGGCACTCTGAATGGCATCCACACTTGGTTAGCTGTTGGCAACTCTCTGCAATGGGTGGAAGTGCTGTCCAGAAGACCTTCCATGCGTCTCCACTCTTTGTCCATCCCCAGTCAGCAGGACTCTGTGTCTCTGGCTGGCGCAGTATGGTCTGACCCCATATGCAGCCTGCTTGATAGGCAGCACACTTAACATGCTGAAGCAGTGCTGCACGAGTTGGAGGAATCGCTTCATAAGGCCTCTGTTTACGAGCAAACATTTCCAGTCTGGCATCGTCTACACTTGTAACTGTACTAGACCTGTCATACATCATCACCACAAACTTCTCAAGGACATCCAATTCATTATCACTTACTGTTGGTGGGTACTGGCTTAGCTTGGCAAACACATCAGATGCCTCAACACATACCTCCCAGGTTTGCCATGCAGACTTTTTCCCTTTGCCACGGAAACCTGAAACGACATCACAGCCAGTAAAAGCATGAAAGAAGAGTATTCCTTTGCTTTTTTCCAGTCCAATAGAGGTGTAAAGGTCATGTATAGGAAACCACCTCAGGTTTCCTCCTTGGCCAAAGGACACCCACAACTGTAACAAACCAATCCGCAAAAATGCTCCTTCCTTGTGCCTTGTATAGCAGTTATACTGCAGGAGCTGTGCAATTGCAAGGTCTGACTTGGTGGCACCAAATCTCAGTTGTGATTTGATGTCAGCCCCGTGTTCAATCATGCCAACAAATTGAAGAAAGCTGGGTGGAATGGCATCCTTAATACATTCCTCATGGAAGGTTCCATCAAAGGAAAACTTGTGGTCCAGCATGTGTCTCCTCAAGATCTTGGCTGCTTTGGCAAGTGTCATAGCATCACTATAGTCAGAGGCTTGTGACAGGGCAAAGCCTACATCATTTTGGAAAGCCAGCAGGACATCTCTTCCCTTCTTGTGAGCTTTCAGCTCAGGTATTTCAGCCAACAGTGCATCCTTCAGTCTGGTGGCATTACCATCCATTGTCTCCATACCCAACTGTTCCAGACGCTGTTTGTATAGGTTGACCATGTCGGCAAGTCTGAATACTACAGGCCCCTTGGAACTTAATTTGGTCTCCACTATGTAGGTTACGAGTTCTGAAAATGCCAGTGGGTGGACATTACACTGCTTGCTCTGCTCACTCTTTTCAGAATTTCTCAGGTACGCTCTCTCTCTGTTGTACAGGGCTGTCAAACATGCAGCATGATACTTGAGCTCCTGTGCTATGACATCACCACCACTCAGTACTTTCAGGAGTCTCCCATAATTTAGAGTTTTAGCACAGTCATTGAGTCTTTTGTTAAGCTTCATGGTCATGGCATGCCTCAGTTCAGATGCTGGCTCTTTTTGTTCACAAAGGAAGCACTTTGACTCCAGACCCTCACAGCTGGTTCTTCGAAGTTTGTTTTGCCCTTCTGCTGACTGAGTACTTTGAGGCCCAAGCCTTCTCTTTCTTGCCCTGTCCAGTTTGGTGTTCTTGAATAGATATCGGCAGCTCTGGTGATACTGTGCCATGTTCCTCCTCAGAGTTTCTTCTATTCCAGCACCCTCATCCAGTCTGGTTGGATCAAGAACAATGGGCATCTCATTGAGGGCATGGAACAGGGGGATATTGGTTGCAATCATGGTGTAGCCATCTTGTTCAGATGCATATCGTTTAGGTGGGGATTTCAGATCTTCATTATCTTTGTCCTCTTGGCAAATACAACATTTGCCCCAGTCAGTTTTCCATGTAGATGATCCTACAGCTGAACTTGCCATCTTGTTTCGGAATGTTTGAATTAATGCAGTAAGGCCGAGGGTTTATCCTTTTACCACCTTTGCCACAGTATGCTTATACACATTCGAGTATGGGATACAACTAGGTTCAGACATAAATCCTACACCTAGCCCGATCGTTCATCCAGTGCCATTTCAGTCCCGTGCGATCTGTACACCCTCCGGGTGACTACATGCAAAGTCATGTAAAGCCCCGTCACCCTTGGCTCGGCTCTCCCGCGCTGGCACACCCTGTCAATTCAGGTGCGGCTATCTAACTACATCTAACTACTAGCTAACTGATGTGAGGCTTGAATTAGATAGCATTTGGGACACTAAACTAGACTATTACCACTACTATTAGTTACAGTAAAGTTTAGCCGACACTGAACCCCATGCTGAGTTTCACAGCAGTGTGATGTAACCAGTGTGCCCTGGCTGTACCTTGACATGCACTCTTTTCTGACCCCCCCAACACACACACGCACACACATACACACACACACACACACACACACACTGGGGGTGCATCCAATCCCTATACTTTTAGACACCAAGATCATCCAAATTGATCAAAGTGCTGAGATTGTGTGAAAATATCCCCATTTATAAGCCTGCATGGCGGCCATCTTGGAAAATGGGCGGCCATCTTCAATTTCAAATACTTTTTCAAAAGAGTAAAGTCTAAGGAGTATTTGTACCCAGTTTTGTGCTTCTATCACTACTTGAACGATTGTTTCAGTTATCTGATGCACTATTACAAGGCTGTATGGCGGCCATCTTGAATTTGAAGTGGCCCGCGTACTTTTTCAAAATAGTAATGTCTAAGGAGTATTTGTACCAAGTTTGGTGCTTGTATCACAATTTGAACGATTCCTCTGAAAATGTGGTCTTATCTGCCCCACTAACAGTTGAGATGAGACGTCTGAGCTAACATAGCCTATTCTGGTCGCTCGTATGCTCATACATTCAGCATCAACATGCTGTTTAGTTTTCTTTTTTGGGGGTAAAAGGGTGATTTCTCCATCTCGTTGACCTGTTCGTCCAGTAACCTAATTCACAAGAGATTCCGCATTGCAATAAATAATATTGTCTAACATTAACGGTGTGTAGCCTGCACAGGTTGAGGAAGAGGGCTAACTTACGGGATATCCCTCATAAAATTGACATTATTGCAGCACAGTGTAGGTAAAGGCCTCCAGAGCTATTCATTGGCTGAACCTGACTAAGTGGGAAAGTTATTCATCAAAACACAATGAAAACAATGAAACGTTAATTGTCCCAAATCTTTAAAAATCTCCCTCATCTCATAGCCTTGTGTTCGTATTGTGTTGGCGGTGGCCCAGTAAAGCCAAATTCCTAGTGACGTCCCCGGTACCATGGCTACAGCACTACAACTGTACATTTACAGAGGTCCAACAGACCACTCCAGGCCCTATAGACGGCTGTTGTTCTAATGCACTATTAGAGAGAGGATATGACCATAACTCTAGCTGTGTTTATTTACCTTTACCTTCATAGTATAAGGGCAATACTGTTGTTTTGTTGTTGTTAATCACGTTGACAACAACAATGTTGTTCATGGCGTTCATAATATCTAGCAAAGCACACGACCAGCAGATTCTTTTGTGTTGGCAGTTTTACTTTGTTAGCGTTTTAAAAGCAACCTGGTCGACTTGTACTAAGTAATTGAAACACCGAAGTGGTAAACACATAGCAAAACTATAGCATAACGGGAGATTGACTCAAAAGAATTTTGTTATCGCTTTAAGAAGATTTGTTGGGAATATATAGAGGTTATTCCCAATTTATGTATCAGTTATAAACATTTATAACACTTTCAACTGTGTGCTATTTTGGACTGGGGCGTGATTACCTCATCGCTCTCAGCTGAAGTTGGTCCTAGAAACATGCACATGAGCTCCAAGTGTTTCCTCTGCGGGTCTCCATGGTGGCCGCTAGGGGGCGAACTTGGCTTCCCAAAGCGACCAGACAGACTGCAGCGGGTTAGCCGTGTCGTCAGCGGCTGCTTGGCGTCATGTGTGTGCCAGTCTCCGGTGATGTGTTGGGGATATTTGGCCTAATTCGACACCCTCTCTAAATCAACGGCAATAGGCTATATATGAACAATCTTTTGATCTATTTGTTCTACAGGAAAACCTACAGAGATTTTTTTTCTGCAACATTGAAAGGAATGAACAAATTTCTTAATATACATGCCACCCACAGAGACAAGTTGTATGCACAAGATCAATCAGTTAATTAGTGAAATCACCTGGTTTTACTCGTCACCTGTGGAATTAAAACAGGTGATTTCAGGAAGTAATTGATTTAG
>CM059275.1:31972810-32002810 GCA_030347295.1 Setipinna tenuifilis | reverse complement strand
GAGACAGCTGGCCGAGACAGGAGAGCAGCCTGGGCGCGGGGACCCCGCTGGCACTCAGCACATCCCCCAGCTCGCTGACGGGGGTCAGGGGGGCCTGCGTCGATTGGGGGGAGGCTTTTTGCCCCTCCTGTTTACCTCAAGGGCGTCTGAACCTCTGAGCTGGGGCTTACATCGTTGGTCTCACAGAGGTCATTCACCTGCCTCTTGTGTGTGTGTAGGTATTTTACCATCTGGGGTATGCCTCATTTTTTTTAAGTCACAATCAAAAATAAGTTAAAAAAAACTACATTGATGTGCTGTAAAATTGAGTTCTCATTAAAAAACATAAAAGAAGTTAAAAGTAAAGACGTAAAAAGACGTAAAAAGATGGTGAGAGGGCAAGCAAATAATACAGCAGTTGTTATTCGGGACACTCACTGCCTGAGTGCAGCAGCAGGGCCGCCAGCCACAGACAGACATAACAGCATATGTTAGTCTTCCAGATTGTTACAACACTCCAATAATAAATAAATTCTTAAGAAATGCACATTCCCTTGTTGCACACCCGGAAGTGGCCCCTTTCCCATCAGTCTTAGCAGCTCTGAGTGCTTCCTGCAGGGGCACGCGTGTAGTCGGGGGGGGGGGGGGGGGGGGGGTTGGGGGGGGGGGGGTTAATCTGTAACTTCAAATGTCCAGTCTGTGGCACCCTACCAATTCTGTGGCACCATCCACTTATATAAGCAACAACGTCCACCCCCCCTTAAAACTCTGCCCCCACCATTTTTGCAACGTGTGTGCTACCTCTCTTTCACACTGTTCACATTTCGCCTTCACACAAACACAAACACACTCTCTCTCTCTCACACACACACACACACACACACACTATTCGGTGGGGGATTCCCAAACATTGCAGTCTGTTAAACCACACACAGGTCAGTAGTCTCCTAATCCCTCTGCGATTCTCTGGCTTGGCCAGGGGGGGGCGCTCTAGTCCAGTCTAGTCCTGCTCCTCCAGCCCACAGGCTTCATTTCATTTCTTTCTGTCGCGTGCATCCTTCGCTTTGTCCTCCTTCTCCCGCCGGTCCTTCTCGTACTTGTCCTTGTCCGACTTGGCCACGCTGTTGTAGGAGGGAGGCGAGGCCGAGGAGGGCGTCATGTCCGTTTTGTCCGAGGCCGAGTTCTCGCTGAACTTGACGATCACCAGCACCTCCTTGTCCGGAACCTTCTCCCCGCCACGCCCGATGACCGTGCCGCCCCCCCCGCCGTCGCGCCGCTGGCGGTACATGTCGGAGGCGCGCTTGACCGTCTGGCGCATGCGGTGGCGCCGGAAGGCTCGCTGGATGATGGTGGCGGACATCTCCTCTTGCTTGCGGCGCAGTGTGGTGGTGATGGGCTCGTAGGACACCTTGGAGGGGTTGGAGGCCATGAAGCGCTCCTCCATCTGCCCCCGCAGGGCGTCCATCTCGCCCTCCTCGCCCAGCACGCGCAGGGTGAATGCGAACAGGATGTCCAGGCAGTGGATACGGTCGCCGCTCACCATGGGCAGGTCCATGGCGATCAGCTGGATCTTGTTGGGCTTGGCGATGCGCAGCGGCGGGTCCAGGGCGTCGGCGAAGTCAGGCAGCTTGTCGTACTCCACGAACTGCGTGGCGTCGGGATCGAAGCGCTCCCACACCTCGTAGAACATCTCGAAGTCGTCCTCGCTCAGCGGCTCGGCGCTCTCCTCCGTGGCCACGCTGAAGTTCTCCAGGATGACGGCGATGTACATGTTGACCACGATCAGGAAGCAGATGATGATGTAGCTCACGAAGAAGAAGATGCCCACTGACGGGTTGCCGCAGTCGCCCTTCACCGAGCTGCCTGGGTGCTCGAGCTGGCTGTCGCAGTCCGGCTCCTTGTTGTTCAGGATGGGCGCCAGCAGGCCGTCCCAGCCCGCTGACGTGGTGATCTGGAACAGGCACAGCATGGAGTTGCCGAAGGTCTCGAAGTTGAACAGGTCGTCGATGCCGGACTCGTGCTTCACGTAGGCGAAGTTGGACATGCCGAAGATGGCGTAGATGAACATGACCAGGAAGAGGAGGAGGCCGATGTTGAAGAGCGCAGGAAGTGACATCATGAGAGCGAAGAGGAGCGTGCGGATGCCCTTGGCGCCTTTGATGAGACGCAAGATTCGGCCGATTCGGGCGAGGCGGATTACCCTGAAGAGCGTTGGCGACACAAAGTACTTCTCGATGACATCGGAGAGGAACATGCCTGTAAAGCAGAACACAAACACAGGACATGAGTGACCGTACGTAATAACACTGAGTCAGCTCTGATGCTCCTGTTAAAAGCAGTCTTGTTCAGTACATTACTAGCTTTTGAACACCTTACTAGCTTTGAATTGATTTTAACATAACATTACACTTAGCTGACGCTCTTATCCAGAGAGACTTACAGTTATTTACAGGGTACAGGGTTTCAGTTACAGTCGCTGGAGCAAAGTGGGGTTCGATGCCCTGCTCAAGGGCACTTCAGCCATGGATGAGGGAGCAGGACAGCACTAGTTGTTTACTTCCCCACCGTCATTCTTTCTACTGGAACCATGTGTGTACTGAGACCCTCCAATCCCAAGACCAACTCTCTAACCATCTGTATGTATGTGTGTGCAAACGAGCATCTGTATGTGTGTGTGTGTGTGAGTGTGTGTGGGTGTGTGAGTGTGTGTGTGTGGGTGTGTGTGTGCATCTGTATGTATGTGTGTGCATGCGTGTGTGTGTGTGTATGTGTGTGTGTGTGTGTGTGTGTGTGTGTGTGTGAGGGTTTGGCCCTCTACCTCTCACTGTGCAACCCCTACAGCATCATGTGCAATACCCAGCTCGCTACAGCTGGCGAACATGAACAGACCTTACTGTGTCACTCAACAGTCGTCAAGAGTTTTTGTCAGTTGTTCCATCCACTCTGTCCATCCACAGGATGTAGGAGAAGGAGGGTAGCAGTAAAGAAAATGTTAGTGGCGGGAGGCGGAGGATCTTATCTTACCAACGATGGACAAGATGACCACCACGAAGTCGAAGATGTTCCAGCCCACGGAGAAGAAGTAATGACGCAGCGAGATCATCTTAAGGCCGCACTCGCCGGTGAAGAGCACGATGAAGACCAGGTTGATCCAGAAGAGGATGGTGTCCATGTCGGGCGTCTGGTCGTCCGTCTCTACCATCATGGTCACCATGTTCAAGCAGATCAGGATCATGATGACGATGTCGAACGCCTGCTTGGTGACGAAGTCAAACACACAGCCCTGGAACTTGTTCTGGGGGAATTGGAAAAGACAAGAGGAGATTGCAGATCAGGACATCAGTGGTCATCATCAGACACAGTGCAAAATTAGGTTCAAAGCTTATTAACTTCAGACTTTAAAAGACTGTCCACACTCAGGAGAATGCACATTATTTTGGAGGATCTAACTGCCAAACATCATCAAAGGGGCATTATTAGTACAGTGTCTGAACATCTGACGGAAAGATTTGTGTCTGATCAGAGCAAGACTCGCATACCATTTTTATGTTCAAACACAGGAGTTTTGTACAGCAATATGTGTACTCTACATACTGTTACTGTAAGCACACTCTGTGTTTAGCTGGACTACAGATTCAAGGTGTAATGTAAACACCAATGTTCTGGTACCGTTGGCCTGGGAATGGGTTTCTGGGGCTTCTTGGAGCCGAGCTTCTTCATGGCGTTATAATACTTCTTCTGCTCCTCCGTCATGAAGATGTCCTGACCTCCGAGGTAAAGGGAGGAAATCAAGAACTGGTTACAATCATGAGGGGGCATGTTGACATGGAGGATTACAAAAATGTGTAGAAAAGCAGTGTTCATCCAAGTCATCCTAAAGCATTTTAAAACATTTTTTTTGATGAATGTTTAAAATGCCTAAATCTAAAGTACTGATTACAAATCTAAACTAAACTAATGCATTTTATTTGGCATTTCTATCTTCTATCTTAGGTGGGAAAGAGAAACGGAGGTGAGCTCTTATCTTTTTCTTCTGCTGGTTGAAGTTGTCGATGATGACGCCGATGAAGAGGTTGAGGGTGAAGAAGGAGCCGAAGATGATGAAGATGACAAAGTACAGGTACATGTACAGGTTCACCTCGTACTCCGGCTGCTCCTCCAGCTACAGGGCACACACCACACACAAGTCATTCACTTACTTAGTTACTCACTCACTCACTTACACACACACACACACACACACACACACACACCTCGTACTCCGGCTGCTCCTCCAGCTACAGGGCACACACCACTTAGTTACTCTCACACACGCACACGCACGCACACACTCTGGCTGCTCCTCCAGCTGGGCACACACCACTTAGGACTTAGTTACTTACTCAGTTACTCACTCACTCACTCATTTACTCACTCAGTTACTCATTCACTCACTCACTCACTCAGTTACTCATTCAGTTACTCATTCATTCACTTACTCACTCAGTTACTCACTCAGTTACTGACTTACTCACTCACTCACTCAGTTACTCACTCACTCACTCAGTTACTCACTCACTCAGTCAGTTACTCACTCAGTTAATCACTCACTCACTCAGTTACTCATTTACTCACTCAGTTACTCACTCACTTACTCACTCACTTACTCACTCAGGCACATCCGACTTAGTTACTCACTCAGTTACTCACTCACTCACTCACTCATTCAGTTACTAATTCATTCACTTACTCACTCAGTTACTCACTCGCTCACTCACTCACTTACTCACTCACTCAGTTACTCACTCACTCACTCAGTTACTCATTTACTCACTCAGTTACTCACTCAGTTACTCACTCACTCACTTACTCACTCAGTTACTCACTCAGTTACTCACTCACCCACTCAGTTACTCATTCAGTTACTAATTCATTCACTTACTCACTCAGTTACTCACTCACTCAGTCAGTTACTCACTCAGTTAATCACTCACTCACTCAGTTAATCACTCATCCCAATGGATTCACTTATCATACCAATGGATTCATTCAGCTACTAATACATACTAGTAATAAATGAGTAATAAATATTCAGCTCCCAAAGTCGCACCAACTACCCCCGACAACCTACAACAACCATCTTTGTTTTCTGATTGATTCATCATGACTGTTTTAAGCAATGTCTACTGCTGCTAATCATGACTGTTTAAGCAATGTCTACTGCTGCTAATCATGACTGTTTAAGCAATGTCTACTGCTGCTACTTTCATTACTCCTATTAGCAGTGCTATCATAACGACCACTACCAGCGTCACCAAAAACAGTGATAATAATAATACAATAATAATCATAATAATAATAATAATAATAATTATAATAATAATAATAAGCTTTTTTTTCAGAATATGGAAGTGGTGATGTAACATATGGCTAAATAGGTAAATGCTAGCCATTGTGTACCTAACAAAGCCCCTATGACAACAGACTGGGAGCATTCATCCCCTATGACAACAGGCTGGGAGCAGTCATTCAGTTGAGGATTTATCCAATTATGTGTTTGTGTAAGGCTGACTGTGTGCACAACAAACACGGACAGAACAAGGGCTCTTACATTGCGTGAGTCTCACACACACACACACACACACACACACACACACACACACACACACACACACACACGGAGAGAACAGGGGCTCTTACATTGCGTGAGTCCACTGCAGCGTACATGATATCCATCCATCCTTTAAATGTGGCCTGCGAGCATGATAGAGAGATGGAGAGAGAGATGGACAGATAGAGACGGAGAGATGGAATGAGAGAAAGGGGCCAGACACAAAAATGGTTATGGGACACTGCGTGAGTCATATTTATTGTGTGTGTTTGCTGACGGCTGCCGCTGCTGCTGCTGTGTGTGTGTGTGTGTGTGTGTGTGTGTGTGTGTCTGCTGCATAGAGGCGGAACAGGAGCTGCAGCACCAGGAGCAGCAGTAGAGTACACACACACACACACACACACACACACACACACACACACACACTCTCAGGCAGCAGAACAAAGAGCCAAACACAAGCCCCGTCTGAGCAAACACAATTACAGTCATATTACACTGCTGAACATGAATGTATGCACGCAATCAACACACACACACGCCCTCACACACACACGCCCTCACACACACACACGCCCTCACACACACACGCCCTCACACACACACGTGCACAATTACAGTCATATTACACTGCTGTACATGAATGTATGCACGCAAAATCAACACACACACACTCATGCGCACACACACGTGCACACACACACGTGCACACACACACACATGCACACACACACACACACTCCTGCGCACACACACATTCACACACTCACACGGACACACTCACACAGACACTCTCTCTCACACACACACACACACACTCACACGCACACACACATTCACACACTAACACGGACACACTCACACGAACACACTCGCACACACACATGCACACACTCACACACACACTCTCATTCACACTCACATACACACACATTCACACACTCACACTCACACATACACACACACACACACACTCATGCGCACACACACATTCACACACTCACACGGACCCTCTCACACTCACACACATTCACACACACACACACACTCACACACACTCACACACACACACACACACACACACACACACACACACACACACACACACACACTCACACACACACTCCCCCACCAGTGACCCACCACTTGCAGCAGTGCCAGGTACCCGGCGCCTCACACACACTCACACGGACACTCTCTCACACACACACTCTCTCACACACACACTCTCACACACACACACACTCACACACTCATGCGCACACACACATTCACACACTCACACGGACCCTCTCACACTCACACACACACACTCACACACACATACACACTCACACACATACACACACTCCCCCACCAGAGACCCACCACTTGCAGCAGTGCCAGATACCCGGCGCCCACGTTGTCGAAGTTGATCTTGACGTTCTTCCAGCGGGCGCTGTTGTTGCGCTGCGCCAGGCACTCGCTCTTGTTGTTGACCAGCTCCCGCGGCAACATGGTGTCCGTGGTGCTGTTCACGCAGTGGTAGTACTTCCCCGCGAACAGGTTGACGCCCATGATGCTGAAGATGAGCCAGAAGATCAGGCACACGAGGAGCACGTTCATGATGGAGGGGATCGCACCCAGCAGAGCGTTCACCACCACCTGAGGAGAGGGGAGGGGGCACACACACACACACACACACACACACACACATGCACAAACGCACACACACACACAGACAGGTGCCCACATGCACGAACGCACACACACACACATCACACACACACACACACCACACGCACACACACACACACACAGACAGGTGCCCACACACACGTGCACACACACGTACACACACACACATCACACGCACACACACAAAAAAAGTCACCTACAAATACTTGTCATTGTAAAAGCACACACACACACGCACACACACACACAAAATACATCCTATCCTGTAGTTGTGTGCCTAAGACTAAGATATTGTATGGCCCGAGTTGGAAACATTATGTAGGCGTTATGTTAAATTGTGCCATAGTTATTTTAACACTTGTGGTTGAAAGCACTAAGGGTAATGCCTGAGATAATTCAGTTAGCTTGAGAGCAAATGCTAACTCTGAGAAGGTAATTTAATCAGATGAAGCAATAGAAGAATACACAGGAGGCTACACTGCTTACACACCAACACACACACTCACACACACACTTTTTAATCAAAATGTCAACAGCAAAACAAAAACAAAAAACAAAACCTTGTAGAGTCACGATGAGGTCACAACATTTGAATACTGTAAATGAAAACAGACACATAGACACAGAGAAAGAAATTACACGTCAGAGAGAAGCACAGATCACCACAGAGCACAAGAGATCACCAGAGAGAGAGAGAGAGAGAGAACAGAGAGAGAGAGAGCACAGAGAAAGAGAGAGACAGCACAGAGAAAGCGAGAGAAAGAGAGAGGGCACAGAGAGAGAAAGAGATGGCGCAAAAGAGATATTCACAAACAGCTCATGCAGAACACAATCACCAGCTAAAGTATAAATAGCACACCAGCTGATTAATACTGTACTACAGTACACACTACATGAGGCATGCAGCTTTGGCAAGAAGAGAACATCAAAGAGTCTTTACACCAAACTAGAGTTAAAATGTACCCACCAAAGAGCTTTTACACCAAACTAGAGTTACAATTTACCCACTAAAGAGCTTTTACATGAAACTAGAGTTAACATTTACCCACCAAAGAGCTTTTACACCAAACTAGAGTTAACATTTACCCACCAAAGAGCTGTAATAATAGACTTGCTATTCCGACATCAATGAGCATCTACAACACTACAAAGACCACTGAAGCAAACATCACTGGTGGAGGGTGGGGTCTGTATAAATATCTGTGGGAGTGTGTGTGTTTGTGTGTGTGTGTGTGCAATGTGCATCTGTGCATGGCTGCTTGTGTGTGTGTGTGTGTGTGTGTGTACATCTGTGCCTGTGTGCATGGCTGCTTGTGTGTGTGTGTGTGTGTGTGTGTGTGTGTGTGTGTGTGTGTGTGTGTGTGTGTGTGTCTTACCCTCATGCCCTCGAAGCGTGACAGTGCTCTGAGAGGTCTCAGGGCTCGTAGCGTCCTCAGGGACTTAATGGCGCTCAGTTCAGAATAGCCCAGAGCATTCGCCAGCAGGCTAACCACGGACACCTGGAAACACACACACACACGCACAAAACACACAACACACACACACACACACACACACAAAACACACACACACGCACACACACACACACATACACACACACACACACTCATGCACAAAACACACACAAGCAAAACACAGTTTTACTAATCTGAGTTTGCACCTCAGTCCTCAAGGTACTATACCCCAACACTGTCGAGCAAACTCAATATTTAGAGTGACATATAGAGGCACAGATGAATTTATACCTTTCTCCTGCAAAGAAACTACAGTCTGAAAATAATGCACCTATTTCAGTCCATTAGCCTTATATGGAGAAGCAAACACAAACTAAAGTGCTCCGTCTCTCACACGAACACACACACATTACATTACATTACACTTAGCAGACGCTTTTATCCACAGCGACTTACAAAAAGAGGACATAATAAGCTAACAGAGGTGTAGAGGAACAGAATAAACAGACCACTATCATACACACAAGGAGATACATGTGCCTTAAGTAAGTTTTCTGCAGCAGGAACACTACAGACACACACAACCCCTTACACACACAGAGTCATACAAGCACGAGGCAATTTGGGAAAAAGAGTTGGTTAGTAGTAATTAGTTATTATTTTTTTAAAAACACAACGTACATCTACGATGAGGAAGTCGAGCCAGCACCAGGCGTTGGTGAAGTACTTGACGAAGCCGTAGGCGACCCACTTGAGCAGCATCTCCAGGATGAAGACGTACGTGAAGACCTTATCGGCGTACTCCAGCACCGTCTTCACCGTCTTACGCTGCTCGATGTAGATGTCCTCGAACGCCTGGGAGGGATGACGCACACCCGCCATTAGAGACGACACACACCCACCATTAGAGACGAGATTAGCTCAGCGATGAATAAACTAGCTAACCCCAGACTTAGACACAAGATAGTCTCAGTGATAAATAAACTAGCTAACCCCAGATGATTATGATTATGTTAGCGATTATTAAACTAGCTAACCCCAGATGATTATGATTATGTTAGCGATTATTAAACTAGCTAACCGCAAGGCCAGGAGCCAAAATGGCTGCGACCATTGCAGGCACATTCACATGGTTCACTGTAGGCTATTTGAGGCAGTATAGACACACACACACACACACACACACACACACACACACACACACATAGACACACAGGCACACACACCTATGTAGCAAGGGGGTAGGATAGAAAACATGTATCTGTCTGTGTATGCCCCAGTGTTTTCAGTTGTGCATGTGTGTGTGTTTGTGAGAAAGAGATAAACAGAGACAGTAGAACAGACAGGCAGACGGAGGGACAGACAGAGGGACAGACAGTAGAACAGACAGGCAGACGGAGGGACAGACAGACAGTAGAACAGACAGGCAGAGGAGCAGACAGACAGAGGGACAGACAGACAGTAGAACAGACAGGCAGACAGAGGGACAGACAGACAGTAGAACAGACAGGCAGACGGAGGGACAGACAGACAGAGGGACAGACAGACAGAGGAGCAGACAGACAGAGGGACAGACAGACAGTAGAACAGACAGGCAGACAGTAGAACAGACAGGCAGACGGAGGGACAGACAGAGGGACAGACAGACAGTAGAACAGACAGGCAGACGGAGGGACAGACAGACAGTAGAACAGACAGGCAGACAGACAGTAGAACAGACAGGCAGACGGAGGGACAGACAGACAGAGGGACAGACAGACAGTAGAACAGACAGGCAGACGGAGGGACAGACAGTCAGAGGGACAGACAGGCAGGCAGAAAGACAGGCCGGCAGACAGACAGTAGAACAGACAGGCAGAGGGACAGACAGACAGTAGAACAGACAGGCAGACGGAGGGACAGACCGACAGTAGAACAGACAGACAGACGGAGGGACAGACAGTCAGAGGGGGCCTACCAGAGCTCCGCTGCTGAGCAGGATCATGAAGATGATGAAGGTCTCGAACCAGTTGTGCTCCACAATCCTGAAGCAGGTCTTCCTCAGCGTCCACCAGCTCTTCCAGCGGCCCACCTCCACGTCCACCTGGCAGCACTGGAACCGCCGCACACAGTCTACACACACACACACACACACACACACACACACACACACATACACACGCAAACACACGTACGGGTGCACACACAGGCACGCACACACGTACTCATGCACACACACAGGCATGCACGCACACACACAACCATGCACACACAAATGCACAATACAGTGTGTGAGTATTTGTGTGTGTGTGTGTGTGTGTGTTGAATATGTTCTGAAAAAATCTCTGCTGTGTGTATATATTATTATCCTCAGAAGAGCTCTGGATCAGACACAAATCCCTCTTACGGCATAAAGCCTGGCTTCCTCTCTCTTCCCCCCAAATCTTTCTTTCTCTCTTGCTCTCTTTCTGTCTCTCTCTCCCAAACTCATTCCATCTCTCTCTCTCTCTCTCTCTCTCTCTCTATCTCTCTCCTCCCAAACCTTTCTTTCTATCTCTCTCCACCCCAACTCTTTTTATCTCTCTCCCTTGCTCTCTCTCTTTCTTTCTCTCTGTCTGTCTCATCCTTTCAAAGCAAACCGTGCATAAGTGTATTCATCTCCCTGGATCATCGCTTAAAGGGCTTACACTGACAGGAAGAGGAAATATAAAGTGAAACACAAAGATCTGTGTAGCTATGTAGCTATCCTCTCCCCTATGTAGCTATCCTCTCCCCTATGTAGCTATCCTCTCCCCGATGTAGCTATGTAGCTATCCTCTTTATGTAGCTATGTAGCTATCCTCTCCCCGATGTAGCTATCCTCTCCTCTATGTAGCTATGTAGCTATCCTCTCCCCGATGTAGCTATCCTCTCCCCTATGTAGCTATGTAGCTATCCTCTCCCCGATGTAGCTATCCTCTCCCCTATGTAGCTATGTAGCTATCCTCTCCCCGATGTAGCTATCCTCTCCCCTATGTAGCTATGTAGCTATCCTCTCCCCGATGTAGCTATCCTCTCCTCTATGTAGCTATGTAGCTATCCTCTCCCCGATGTAGCTATCCTCTCCCCGATGTAGCTATCCTCTCCCCTACGTAGCTATGTAGTTATCCTCTCCCCGATGTAGCTATCCTCATTATGTAGCTATGTAGCTATCCTCTCCCCGATGTAGCTATCCTCTCCTCTATGTAGCTATGTAGCTATCCTCTCCTCTATGTAACTATGTAGCTATCCTCTCCCCGATGTAGCTATCCTCTCCTCTATGTAGCTATGTAGCTATCCTCTTTATGTAGCTATGTAGCTATCCTCTCCCCGATGTAGCTATCCTCTCCCCTATGTAGCTATGTAGTTATCCTCTCCCCGATGTAGCTATCCTCTCCCCTATGTAGCTATGTAGCTATCCCATCCTCTTTATGTAGCTATGTAGCTATCCCCTCCTATATGTAGCTATCCCATTCTCTATGTAGCTATGTAGCTATCCCATTCTCTATGTAGCTATCCTCTCCTCTATCTAGCTATGTAGCTATCCTCTCTATGTAGCTATCCTCTTCTCTATGTAGCTATCCTCTCCTCTATGTAGCTATCCTCTCTGTGTAGCTATGTAGCTATCCCATTCTCTATGTAGCTATCCCCTCACCTATGTAGCTATCCTCTCTGTGTAGCTATGTAGCTATCCTCGCCTCTCCTCTATGCAGCTATGTAGTTATCCTCTCCTCTATGTAGCTATCCTTTCTGTGTAGCTATGTAGCTATCCTCTCTGTGTAGCTATGTAGTTATCCCCTCCTATATGTAGCTATCCTCTCCTATATGTAGCTATCCCATTCTCTATGTAGCTATCTTCTCCTCTCTGCAGCTATCCTCTTCTGTTTATAAGCCAGCTTAAGGTATTCACAGGCACCATGGCTAATCCTAAGGCTCTTTGGAAAACCCTCATCTGACTCACTTCTTGGTGGCTTACACACAAACACACACATTTGAGCGTGCACAGACACACACACACACACACACACACACACACGCACGCACACACACACACTCACCTTCAGTGAAGCAGGCCTCGGGGTCTAGGGACTCCTCGGTCTCGAGCTCTATGGAGCCCTCAGGCCCCTCCCCTGGCTGTCTGATGTCCACCGTGCTGCCTTCCGACGAGCTCAGCTGGGGGTCTACCGGAAGCTTCTACAGGACAGAGAACATCCCACACACCCACCCAGCAACCACACACACACACACACACACACACACACGTATGCACACTCATACACACACACACACATCCCAAAACCAATGCACATAACACATGCAAACACATACATGTCACCCATTCGCGCACACACACACACACACACACACACAAAGGCCAGTGTCAATGCAAGCAGAACAGACTCAAACCCTGCCTGTGGAACAGGGTTGGACTCCAGGTGTGGCCTCAGCATCTCTCAAGGTCATGCAGCATCCTCCAAGGTCATCCAAAGGTGCCCCCAGCCTGCTGGATCAACACGCCACTCCAGACCCCCCACCGATCAGCGGCCATTTTACATGACCAATCAGCGGCCATTTTACATGGCCAGCACTTTTACTGTTTCAGCTGGAGGAGCAAAAGCTCTCATCTCCGTCTGGCTCTTTGGTGCGATCCAGCATCCGACTGTGGGCACGTTTGATGCCGTGTTCATTCATTGTCATGATCATGCAGTTTTTTTTGTTGTCTTTCCAAGGTGCATTGGTTTGTCATTCAGTCCAAGCCTGTGCTGTGTCCGGAAGATGTGCTGTGCGGGAGTATTTTCATGTCCACAACCAATCAGATCCATTCTTACAAAGTCCCAGCCCCTCCCACCAACCCACTCCCTGACCAATCCAAATCACTCTACCTAACCCAATCCCGCCTCCCCACCCTTCCACCAATCAATCATACATTGTCTCTTCGCTCGTCCACTCCATTGACGAAGGGTTTGAATCAATCATTTGGCTGCTCTGCCAAACCCCCCCCCCCCAAAGGTCCCAACAGAAATTGACAGCCCCCCCACCCCACCCCGACCCCCCCGACATGAAAACACACTGTTTGGACATCCATTCCTTAAGCAGTGCTCAAGCCTGAGTAGCTCCGTCAGCCTGCTGACGAGACGAGAGGGGGAGGGGCCGCCGCATTAGCGTCCATCACGAACCAATGCTGAGCGCTCAGTCCAAGAGGGCGTCTGCCGTCGCCACGCCGACCCCACGCACCACGGAGCTCAGGGGTTACTAGGCAACAAGTCTACCCTGTTGCCTAGCGAATGTAGCCATTGGGGGGGCCTAAAAGTTTTTGGAGTTGGGAAGTGTTGCGTCAGATTTTTACATCTATGACATCATTATAGCTTGTTGCTTGGGGTAATTAGCTATTAGCTAAGAGTCAGCATAGGATAGGGTGACCAGATTTCTGGGCTAAAAAAATGAGCACATTTTCCTAAAAAACTGGGGAGATTCCCAGTTCTGCAGTCAATACCATTAAGTAATGTTTTACCCACAACAACTAGCAACAAAGTGTCTTTTTTGTGCATGTGTTTTAAGGGGGACAGACCACCTCAATGGGGACTGTCCTCCAAAAAAACTGGGACGTCTGGTCACCCTAGCATAGCATTGCATAAGAATACTTACAGGCACTCTAAATGTTTTGGTCTGGTGTATGAGTATTTTGTAGGGAGGTGTGCAGGGCACTGGTGAGAAGATCTATATTTTGTTCCTCACAGGGCACTTGTGATTCTGTGTTTCTGGCGTGGTCGGTTGGAAAAGGGCAGAAGTTAAAAAGAAACCACTGGGGAAAAAAATAAAGAAAAATCCAAAATGGCGTCTTAGACTGAGCTGCAGCACTGGTTGCCGGGAGACCAGACTGATGCGGCGCAGGGGGATGATGTAAGCATGCTGTGTGGAGACTCAGAATGTTCCAGAAGAAAATTGATCTCCCTCTCTTTTCTCTGTCTGTCTTTTCCTCTACTCTCTCTGTAATCATCTCTGTGTCAGCCTTGTGCGTAATCTGTGATAACCCAGTGCAAACCACAGCACACGTATACCCTCTGTATTCTCCCCACTTCAGAGTGTCTTCAATATGCGAGTCTGGCCTTCACCAAAGCTGCTACGCTGAGAAGCCTTCGTATGGAGCAGGAAGTCACAGCCAGGAAGTGCCTCGCACCAGACAGCCTTGAGCCTGAGCAGGTACTCACAGATGCTGGATGAACCTTTTACTGGCTAATCGCCCCTAGCAGTAGCTTTGTCCTTTAGCCTCTGCTAATCACTACTACCAGTAGCTTTGTCCTTTAGCCTCTGCTAATCGCTCCTACCAGTAGCTTTGTCCTTTAGCCTCTGCTAACCACCCCTACCAGTAGCCTTGATGTTTAGCTTCTGCTAATCGCCCCTACCAGTAGCCTTGTCCTTTAGCTTCTGCTAATCACCCCTACCAGTAGCTTTGTCCTTTAGCCTCTGCTAACCACCCCTACCAGTAGCCTTGATGTTTAGCCTCTGCTAATCACCCCTACCAGTAGCTATGTCCTTTAGCTTCTGCTAATCACCCCTACCAGTTGTTTTGTCTGTTAGCTCCCGCTAATCACTACTAGTGGCTTTGTGCTCCAGCTCCCACTGTAGGAGCCGCACACAGGTATTAATCATCAAGGTCAAGGTCAAGGTGTTACATTATTAAGAAATAAAAAGGGTGCGTAACTCTGGATGTCAATAAATAAACAAAGAAAGCAGGAAATATTATTCCACTGCTAGCTTCGTCTATCTCTAAGCCTCTGTTTAAACCAACTTCTCATACAGTACACTAAAACAAATAAAGCCTGATACAGCTCAATGATCTGACAAAATCAGCTATTAAACAGCGCAGAGCCACCAGATACTCTTTCATTTAGTTTGCTTTATGAGTCAATTACGGGAGCGAGCTGCTTTCATCGTTCTGAGATGGGCTACTGGGATGTCTGCGATGATGCAATTACCCTCCGTGCCGTGTGCTTCAGAGGAGGCCTACGATGGACAAGGATGGGCCAAAGTTAATTAGCATGCGTCTCCCTTTCCCCTACGACTGGCCTCCCCGCTACCCATCCTTCCTGCCGGCTCCATCAGTCACTCAGTGCTGCCACACTGGTGTGCTTCTGCAGAGCTACAGTGGCATCAAACTACACGCCACCACAGCAGAGACCGAAGTTGACCTCACCCGAAAGCCACAAACTGTTGCCATGCAACGTCCTCCAGCAAGGTGGCACTGCATCTGGTACCCATTTGGGCTAAATAAACTGGCATCAAAATATCAACCAGTTTATTGGGCTAAATAAACTGGCATCAAAATATCAACGTGTAAATCACTTTCAAGCTGCTCAAGCTGCCTGTTTTTCATTTGCACTGAATATCATAACATACACCTATACACCCATACACAAGCCGCACTCCTCTTCTTCTATCATAACATACAGCCACCCATACACAAGCTGCACTCCTCTTCTTCTGATAGCTTCTTCTTTATCGCTCTGGAAATCGTTCATTTTCTTTTGCCCAGCTAAAATCACTTCCTGTCCTTAGTCCTCTTCTTCTACCTTTTTTTCATTCCTTTCCTTCTACCCCCCCTCTGTGGATGTTTCCCTCCTCTCCTCCCTCCCCCTCTCTCTGTACATATTTCTCTCACCCCCCCCCCCCCCCCCCCCCCTCTTTGTACATGCTCCTCTAGCAAGCTTTATCCCTTAGTGGGAGTGTACTGGTCAGCCTTCTTCAAACCACCCTACTAAAATAAAGATCTGAGCTCGTGGGCCGGAGTGGCCGTGCGGTGGGAGTGATGGTCTGGACTACCAATGGGAGATGGCCTCTGCCTTGGTCGCTATGGTGATTCATTCTGCAAAGAAGCCTGATGCTCGGACCCAATGGAATGAGGGAATAAACAAACAGAAATACAAACGGAAACAAATTGTAACTAAAAAATAAAAACAAATTTGAAAAGGAGAACAGCGGCTTCTGTTCTACATGTGGGGGGGAGGGGGGGGGGGGGGTACAGGGGTGGGGGACACAGGCAGAGAGGGGGGGAGGGGGAGGGGGGGGCAACGGGTAGTCGTGCCAAAACAAACCAAAAATAAAAACAAACAAACTGAAGAAACGAAAGAAAAGCTTAACGGGAACCAAGGAGGTTTGATAATCTGTAGATGGCATTGGCAGTCTCCATGGTTAGTGTTATATATACGGATAATAAATAGTTCTTACAGGGGTCGTGTCACAGTGACCCATGTGTGCGTCTCTGACAAGGCTGCAATAACAGGTTACACACACACACGCAAACACACAGAGAGGAGATACACACTTCACAAACATGGAAAACATCACAGAGGTGGAAACATCATACAGGAGAGAACATCTAGTTTTTGTTGTTTTTTTTTGTGTTTACTTACTGTCATATTGTTGTTTTCATGCATTTTTAGGGTCAAAACAGCAAATGCAAGCCTCACACAGTGTCATCATTAGGCACCACAACTGCCTCAGTGCCTAAGCCTTTTTCACCATGCACATACTCTAATCACACACACACACACACACACACACACACACACACACACACACACACACACGATAAACAATAAAATACACAGTTAGACAAACATATACACATGCACACACACAGGCCCACACACACACACACACACCCAGACATACTGTATATGTACAAACACACACGCACACAGGATGTTGTGTCAATACACCATTACAATGCCAATAATAGTGCTGGCAAACACTGGGCACACCTGAGTGAGTGTGTATTACATGAGGGTGTGTCCACCTCAGACAACAGCCTCACCTGGCTAACAGCCTCACCTGGCTAACAGCCTCACCTGGCTAACATGCTCCCACAAGGGCTTTGGGGCCTAGTGGTTAGAGAGCTGGTCTTGGGATCGGAGGGTCAAAGGTTTGAATCCCATTTCAGTAGGAAGAACAGGGGTGATGGACTAAATAAGTAGTGCTCTCCTCATCTATGGCTCATCCATGGCTGAAGTGTCCTTGAGCAAGGCATCTATCCCCACATTGCTCCCTCATCCATGGCTGAAGTGCCCTTGAGCAAGGCATCTATCCCCACATTGCTCCCTCATCCATGGCTGAAGTGCCCTTGAGCAAGGCATCTAACCCCACATTGCTCCAGGGACTGTAGCTGAAACCCTGTACCTAAATAACTAAATCGCTTTGATAAGAGCGTCAGCTAAGAGTAATGTAATAAGGGTCCTGGTCTGGAGACAGTAGCCTCACCTTAGAGGGATGTTATAGAGGCTGTGGCCTCACCTGTGAGGGATTGGGGCAGGACAGTAGTCTCACCTGAGAGGGGCGTAGAGGCAGTAGTCTCATGTGAGAGGGATTGGGGCAGGACAGTAGTCTCACCTGAGAGGGATGTTATAGAGGCAGTAGCCTCACCTGAGAGGCATGGTATAGAGGCCGTGGCCTCACCTGTCTCCATCCCTCATCAAAGGGGTGTAATGGACACATGATAAAAGCTTCCTTTAAAATCCACCAACTTTAACTTCACAACTGCATCATGTGCTATTTGCGTCCTCTTTGCTGGAATAAATTTAGGGTCATGCGTTATGTGTGTGTGTGCGTGTGTGTGTGTGTGTGCTGATGTGTGTCTAGAGCAGTGTGGTGTGTGTGTGTGTGTGTGTGCGTGTGTGTGTGTGTGTGCTGATGTGTGTCTAGAGCAGTGTGGTGTGTGTGTGTGTGTGTGTGCGTGTGTGTGTGTGTGTGCTGATGTGTGTCTAGAGCAGTGTGGTTTGTGTGTGTGTGTGTGTGTGTGTGTGGTGTTGTGCTTTATGAGTAGTGTGCAATTAGTGCTGATCTGGCGCGGAGCCTTGCGCTGTGAAGGCCAGCAGTGTGTTATTATATTAGGCAATGTGCTATTAGGCCTGTGTGTGTGTGATGGTGTGTGTGTGTGTGTGTGATGGTGTGTATGTGTGTGTGTGATGGTGTGTATGTATGTATGTGTGTGTGTGTGTGCATGTGTGTGTGTATGTGTGTTATTATATTAGGCAATGTGTAATTAGGCCTGAGCACACTGACAACACTGGAGCAGCATCCCCCACACCACCGACTGGCTCAGAATATGAGTCTGCTCATGTCTGGCTGTCTGAACCCATAGTCTGTCTTTCATAGTCTGTCCTTTACTGCGCTGTCTGAACCCATAGTCTGTCCTTTACTGCGCTGTCTGAACCCATAGTCTGTCCTTTACTGTGCTGTCTGAACCCATAGTCTGTCCTTTACTGCGCTGTCTGAACCCATAGTCTGTCCTTTACTGCGCTGTATAGATTGATAGTCTGGTATTAACTGTGTTGTCTAGAGTCATAGTCTGGTATATTTCTTTGCTGTCTAGAGTCATAGTCTGGTATTAACTGTGTTGTCTAGAGTCATAGTCTGTTCATTACTGTGCTGTCTAGCTGTCTTAGCCTGGTATATTTCTGTGCTGTCTAGAGTTACTGTGCTGTCTAGAGTCATAGTCTTGTTCTTTACTGTGTTGTCTAGACTGATAGTCTGGTATATTGTTTTTTCTCAATTCATAGTCTGGTATATTTCTGTGCTGTCTAGAGTCGTAGTCTGTTCTCTATTCTGCTGTATAGATTGATAGTATTGGTGGTATTTCCAGTGTTATCTGAATTCATAGTGTAATGAACCAAATGCCCAATCACAGTTAAATGCATTTAAATCCCACTTACACTAATCTGTCTAAACAGGCACTCACACAGACACACAGATACCTTACTAATGCACACACAGACACACACACACAGTACACACACACACACACACACACACACACACACACACACACAGATACCTCACCAATGCACACACAGACACACACACAGTACACATGCGCATACAAATATACACACACACACACACAAATGCTGTGTTTGTCTCGCTCTCAGCCGTGTGTGCTGTGAGTAGCCGAGGGCATGGATGCAGAGGGTGTGTGTGTGTGTGTGTGTACTGTGTGTGTGTGTGTGGGGCATGGATGCAGGGGGGGGGGGGGGTGTTTGTGTGTGTGTGGGGGGGGGCATGGATGCAGAGGGAGGGGGAGTGTATGTGTGTGTGTGTGTGTGTGTGTGTGGGGCATGGATGCTGAGGCAGGGGGGAGTGTGTGTGTGGGGCATTGGGAGTGTGTGTGTGGGGCATGGATGCTGAGGGGAGGGGGAGTGTGTGTGGGGCTGGATGCTGAATTAATCACATGGCTGCAACCAGTCGTCTCCCACATACACTGCGCCGGGTGCATATTTGCTCAGTCATCTGTGTACCACAGACATTAGTGTGTGTGTGTGTGTGTGTGTGCAGACCTAATGAGATCAAGTTGTGCATGCACTGTATCTGCTTATTCCCCTAGGCCCTTGTTTGTCCTCACAGGGTTACACACACACACACACACACACACACACACACACATACAGATGTAGAAATACATACAGGGACATACAAAGATACATACACAAAAACAGACATACAGGACAAACACATGCCCACACACACACAGACAAACATGGACACATACACACATACACACACACTTTCACACACTCCCAGGGGAGCGCACACACACACACACACACAGAGCAGGGGACAAAAACACAGACCCAGGGATTGCAGCATACACACCGGCATTATCCCACCCACACTCCTCTCCTCCACCCACACACACAACCCCCCCCACACACACACTCCCCCCCCACACACACACACTCCTCTCCTCCACACACACACACAGTCTCCCACCCACCCCCACCCCCCACACACTCCTCTCCTCCACCCACACACACAACCCCCCCACACACACTACCCCACCCACACCCCCCCATGCACACACAGTCCCCCTTCCACATACACACTACCCTGCCCCCCCACCACACACACACACACACATTCCCCCTCCAACGCACTCCCCCCACCCACACACACACTCCCCCTTCCACACACACACTACCCTGCCCCCCCCCCCCACACACACACACACATTCCTCCTCCCACACACACACTCCCCCTGCTCCCCCCCACACACACACATTCCCCCTCCCACACACACACTCCCCCTGCTCCCCCCCACACACACACACTCCCCCTCCCACACACACACTCCCCCCTGCTCTGCAGTGCTCTGCTCTTCATGGTGATATGACGCAATACACAGTGACTCAGCTAAACAGCAGCACCACTCACAGAGCACACACAGAATATGTGCATACACACTCCCACTCACACACACACACACACACAAACATGCAGACACACACTCACACATACACACACACATAGGGACACAAAGACACACACACACACACACACACAAACATGCAGACACACACACATAGGGACACAAACACACACACACTGATGCACACCAAGAATGTACAGGTTTCTCAGTGACTGTCTCATTGTCGTATAGCTCCATACTAAACTGTGTCGTATAGCTTCATACTAAACTGTGTCGTATAGCTCCATACTAAACTGTGTCGTATAGCTCCATACTACACTGTGTCTACACCAGACCACACTTACAGGCAGTATGGAAATGTTTGTGCCCTTAAGTTTTACCACTACAACAATATACTATAGATATGCCACACACATACCATAGATATGCCACACACACATATACACAGACATGTTGTCAGGTTAGCAGGGGGCAGAATTTGGTTCCCAAATACGACCTTTTGACCCTTTTGTTTATTTTCTTGGAGACATACGGTGCTTATATGCACAATTATTAAAACATACACACACACACACACACACACACACACACACACACACACAGGTAGACATGAAACACACAACATACAGACAAACATACAGACAAACACACACACACAGGTACACGCGCAAACACACACACACACACACACATTCATATACACAGACACACACACACAGCCCTACCACTACATTTGTACCAAAAAAACAGCAGTGAGAAGCTTGCACCTGTTTGACATAACGACAAATTACAGCCTACACGGCCCACTGAGCTAGGGTTAGATCAGCAGCGCTGAAGTAGGTAGGAAGAGAGGGAAGGAGGAGAGAGGAGAGAGGAGAAGAGAAGGAGAGAGGGAAGGAGAAGAGAGAGAGAAGGAAAGGAGAAGAGAAGGACAGAGGGGAAGAAAAGAGAAAGGGAGAAGAGGACAGAGGGAAAGACAAGAGAGAGAGGAAAGGAGAAGAAAAGGAGAGAGGGAAAGACAAGAAAGACGGAAGCAATAGAGAAGGAGAGGGAAGAAAAAGAAAAGAAGAGAGAGAGAAAGGGAGGGAAAAGAGGGAAGAAAAAGAATGGGAGGGAAAAAAGAAGGAGAGAGGGAAGGAGAAGAGAAAGAGAGAGGGAAGAAAAAGAGGAGAGAGGAAAGGAAAAGAGAAAGAGGGAAGGAGAAGAGAAGGAGAGAGGGAAAGAAAAGAGAAAGAGACAGAAAGAGGGAAGGAAAAGAGAAGGAGAGAGGGAAAGAAAAGAGAAAGAGACAGAAAGAGGGAAGGAAAAGAGAAGAAAAGAGGGAAGGAGAAGAGAAGGAGAGAGGGAAGAAAAAGAAAAGGAGAGAAGGAGAGAGTGAAGGAGAAGAGGAGAGGGAATGAAAAGAGAAAGAAAGAGGAGAGGGAATGAAAAGAGAAAGAGAGGGAAGGCGAAGAGGAGAGGGAATGAAAAGAGAAAGAGAGGGAAGGCGAAGAGGCGCCGTACCTCCTTGCTGCCCTCCACGTCTGAGGACTCGCTGCTGAAGTCTTCCGTGTTCAGGTTCTCGAAGTCCGACTCGCCCACGGCGATGGGCACCGTCACGGTCAGGCTGGGGTTGTGGATGAACGACGTGTAGTCGCCCTCCTCCATCCCATAACCGCCACGCCCGTCCACCCCGTTACCCGTGGTGATGCCCCCACCCCCACCCCCGCCCCCTCCTCCTCCGCTGCCGTTGTCCTTCAGGAAGTCTTTGGTGATCTCGCCCCCCGGCCCCCCCCCCTCCGATGCTCACCACCAGGCTGGTGTGGTTGGTCAGGCAGGCGTGGTTCTCCTTTACCGCTGACACCACGGTGTCGCTGTGCAGGTCGTCCAGGGGCTTCTCCTCGTCCAGGGAGCCCAGCTTGCTGCCGGGCCCCAGGCACAGGCTACGCAGGAACTGCTGCAGCGCCCCGCGGATGAAGGCCATGCCCGTGTGGATGCGGCCCACCGCGATCTGCAGGTTGTTCATCTCGCTGTCGTCATCCGTCGCCGCCAGGTTGTCCGCACTGAACGAGCTCAGCAGCAAGGCCAGGAAGAGGTTTAGGACCTACGCATGAGAATCAGAGAGGTTTAGAACCTACGCATGAGAATCAGAGAGGTTTAGAACCTACACATGAGAATCAGAGTGGTTTAGAATCTTGGCTTTGAATTCAGAGAGGTTTAAAACCTGTTAATCCAAATCAGAGAGATTTAAAACCTACACATTGAAATCAGGATCAGATTAGAACCAGATCAGCTATAATCACATATTTAATTATTTTAGAATGGACTCATTATAAGGTCAGTTAACACTGCAAATTCATTTTCCCAAGTCAGCGTGTCTCCTTTGGGCTAAATGAAATCTCTCGTCAGCTTTTAACAAGACTCGTCATTTAAAAGCTAATAAAAGAGTGTGTGACAGTTCAAGGTGAGGAGAACCAAAGTGAGCAGAGAAAACTCTCACCACCAGGTTCCCGATGACCATGACCAGCATGAAGACGATGATGCACATGGTCTGGCCCGCCACCTCCATGCAGTCCCACATGGTCTCGATCCACTCCCCACACAGCACGCGGAACACGATGAGGAACGAGTGGAAGAAGTCGTTCATGTGCCAGCGGGGCAGCTCGCAGTCGTCGGAGATCTTGCAGACGCAGTCGCGGTAGCTCTTGCCGAACAGCTGCATGCCCACCACGGCGAAGATGAAGACGATGATGGCCAGCACCAGGGTCAGGTTGCCCAGCGCGCCCACCGAGTTACCGATGATCTTGATCAGCATGTTGAGGGTGGGCCAGGACTTGGCCAGCTTAAAGACCCGCAACTAGCACAGAAGAGACCAGTTACACACTCTATACCCTAAACTAGTACAGGCTGACATGGAGAGACTAGTTACACACTCTATACCTTAAACTAGCACAGTTTGACATGAAGAGACTAGTTACACACTCCATACCTTAAACTAGTACAGGTTGACATGAAGAGACTAGTCACATACTGCTTACCCTAAATTAGTACAGTTTGACATGGAGAGACCAGTCACATACTCTATACCTTAAACTAGCACAGGTTGACATGAAGAGACCAGTTACACACTCTATACCTTAAACTAGTACAGTTTGACTTGGCCAGCTTAAAGACCTTAAACTAGTACAGGTTGACATGGAGAGAACAGTTACATACTGCTTACCCTAAATTAGCACAGTTTGACATGAAGAGACCAGTCACATACTCCATACCTTCTCCAGAGGCAGACAACCCGGATTGAGAAAGTCCTGCCATATCTTCCTTCTACCCATACTCCTAACGCAGGTGATTTCACTAACTAGCTCATTTACCTGCCTGAACAGTTATGCTTATTGGGATCGGCTGGTTCAGTGACCAGCATTGGCTGGAGCAAATATGTGGCAGGACTTTTACTTCCTGAACCCGGGATGTCCGCCTCTGACCCCACCCCCCTTGGGCCCTCTCACCAATCGGAAGGAGCGCAGCACGGAGAGCCCCTCCACATTGGCCAGGCCCAGCTCCATGAGGCTCAGGCTCACGATGATGCCGTCAAAGATGTTCCAGCCCTCCTGGAAGTAGTAGTAGGGGTCCAGAGCGATCACCTTGAAGCACATCTCAGCCGTGAAGATGCCAGTGAACACCTGAATGAACACACACACACACACACACACACAGGACTACAATGTCACAATGGAACTAAGGCACATGCTCTCGGAGAGCAGGTTGTTGAACTCCTTGGTCATGGGGTAGTGCTGTGTGTGTGTGTGTGTGTGTGTGTGTGTCTCACCAGGTTGCCGACGGAGAGCAGGTCGTTGAACTCCTTGGTCATGGGATAGTGCTCCAAAGCCATGAAGAGTGTGTTGAGCACGATGCAGATGGTGATGGCCAGATCCACGAACGGGTCCATGACCACCATGTTGACCAGCTCCTTCACACGCAGCCAGGCCTGGCAGCAGTCCCAGATCAGGAACGTGTTGGCAAAGCGGTACCAGCAGGGGGGGCACTTCTGACGAGACTCCTCCAGCTCTGCAGAGGAACACACACACACACATACACACACACACGGCCTTCAGCATCACTTACGGGTCACTAGTGTGTCCACCAACACCTCCTGATGGCCTGCTCTGACAGTATCACTTATCCAGTGACAATAAAGACTTCTCAAAGTAAACTTTATTATCCCAGAAGGGAATGTGACAGTAGTGACAATGAAGCCTTTTACTCTTCTACTGTGGCCTTCAACAGGGGCGAATCTAGGCTATTTTTATGGGTGCCAAGGCACCCCTGTGAAACTGCTAGGCACCCCCTGGCAAAGTGAATACAACTCCAACATTTATAAATGTACTAGTTCGCCTCATTTAGTGAGAAGTATTGCGTGCCTAAGCACTGGGGGCCGGGCACCCCTAAAGACCAGATGCTAAAATCGCCCCTGGCCTTCAACATCAAACACTGGTGACTAGTGTGGGGTGGCACTTTGTGTGTCTGTGTGTTAATGCAGCCCTGCTCTCCATGGTGTTGGTGAGGATGCTGTGTGTGTGTGTGTGTGTGTGTGTGTTAATGCAGCCCTACCCTCCATGGTGTTGGTGAGGATGCTGTGTGTGTGTGTGTGTATGTGTGTGTGTGTGTGTGTGTGTGTGTGTGTGTGTGTTAGGCCCTACCCTCCATGGTGCTGGTGAGGATGCTGTGTGTGTGTGTGTGTATGTGTGTGTGTGTGTGTGTGTGTGTGTGTGTTAGGCCCTACCCTCCATGGTGTTGGTGAGGATGCTGTGTGTGTGTGTGTGTGTATATGTGTGTGTGTGTGTGTGTGTGTGTGTGTGTGTTAGGCCCTACCCTCCATGGTGTTGGTGAGGATGCTGTGTGTGTGTGTGTGTATGTGTGTGTGTGTGTGTGTGTGTGTGTGTGTGTGTTAGGCCCTACCCTCCATGGTGTTGGTGAGGATGCTGTGTGTGTGTGTGTGTGTATGTGTGTGTGTGTGTGTGTGTGTGTGTTAGGCCCTACCCTCCATGGTGTTGGTGAGGATGCTGTGTGTGTGTGTGTGTATGTGTGTGTGTGTGTGTGTTAGGCCCTACCCTCCATGGTGTTGGTGAGGATGCTGTGTGTGTGTGTGTGTGTGTGTGTGTGTTAGGCCCTACCCTCCATGGTGTTGGTGAGGATGCTGTGTGTGTGTGTGTGTATGTGTGTGTGTGTGTGTGTGTGTGTGTGTTAGGCCCTACCCTCCATGGTGTTGGTGAGGATGCTGTGTGTGTGTGTGTGTATGTGTGTGTGTGTGTGTGTGTGTGTGTGTGTGTGTTAGGCCCTACCCTCCATGGTGTTGGTGAGGATGCTGGCCACACTGAGTGCTCGTTGCCTGGCTACGGGGTCGTCCAGGTAGTCCACGGACAGGTGGTGGGACCCCGATCCCTTCTTCCTCACCTCCGACTCCGTAGTGGTGCCCTGCGGAGAGAGGGAGAGGGGGATGAGAGAGGAGGAGGAGGAGAGGAAGAGGGGGATAGTGAAAGGGGAGGAGGAGGAGAGGAAGAGGGGGATAGTGAAAGGGGAGGAGGAGGAGGAGAGGAAGCATAGATGATAGACACAGAGAGAGGAGAAAGAAGGATGGTGGGAGGGAACTAGAGGGAGAGATGAACAGAGATAAAAAGGGGAATCAGGAGAGGAGAAGAAAGAGCAAGAATAGAGCGGATAGGTGAGGGAAAGAGGGATGATGGGAGGAAGAGGAGGAAGAGCAAGAATAGACAGATAGGTGAGGGAAAGAGGGATGATGGGAGGGAGAGGAGGAAGAGGAGGAAGAGCAAGAAAAGAGCGGATAGGTGAGGGAAAGAGGGATGATGGGAGGGAGAGGAGGAAGAGGAGGGGATAGGTGAGGGAAAGAGGGATGATGGGAGGGAGAGGAGGGAGAGCAAGAATAGAGCGGATAGGTGAGGGAAAGAGGGATGATGGGAGGGAGAGGAGGAAGAGCAAGAAAAGAGGGGATAGTGGAGGTAAAGAGGGAGGAGAGTAGTGGCGGAGAAGAGCAGGGCAGAGACGAGTGTAGCACACACACACACACACACATACTGACACACACACACACACACACACACACACACATACTGATACACACACACACTTACACACACACACACAAACACACAGACTGACCTCTGGGAGCAGCCGACCGACGGGGGAGGTGGGTCCGGAAGTGCCCCCCACCAGCGAGACGACCCCGTTGCAGTCGACGGAGCAGTGCATCTTGCCGTTGCTAGGCAGCAGGATGCGGGGCGCGTTGAGGCTGCAGTGGCTGGCGTTGGAGCTGCGCCTCTCCACCCTGCGGGGCACGAAGAGCGACCCACGCCGGCTCTCGCTGTCCTCGAACGTGCTGTGCTCGTCGTCCGCAAAGTCGTTCTCCGAGCCAAAGTCCCGCGCCCGGCCCCGGAAGCTGAATAGACTCGCACGACTGTTCCGGCGCGGGGAGAAGAGCGAACCTCGAGAGATGCTCAAGAGAGACTGAGAGAGAGAGAGAAAGAGAGAGAGACGGAGAGAAAGAGGGAGAAAGACAGAGGGATGGAGACAGAGAGAAAGAGAGAGAGAGGAGGGAGGGAGAGAGATGGAGAGAAAGCAAGAATGGCAGAAATAAAAACAGGGAGAACAAGAAAGAGCAAGACAGAAAAAACAGAGAAACAGAAAGAGAGGTGTAAGAGGAGGAGAGGGAGAAATGAAAGAGAGGCAGACAGGACAGAGAGGGGTGAGACAGAGGGGGGGGGGGCAGAGAAACAAGAACGTAAAGAGCAGGTTAGCATCTGAAAGATTTAGCTAAGCCCCTTTCCTATACTCAAGCGTCCTCCTCACTCTGAGGTGGACTGCCTGTAGGTTTCTGTGGTTCTTCAGCTTCAAGTGCCCCCACAGCTGTGTCCTGAGTAGTTAGTACAGTAGAGGTTCCCCCTTACTGCCCCTGGAGAGCTTCCCTCCATACAGGTAACTGACTCTCACCTGATTGGGCATAGAGGTAACTGACTCTCACCTGATTGGTCATAGAGGTAGCTGACTCTCACCTGATTGGGTGTAGAGGTATCTGTCTCTCACCTGATTGGGCCTAGGGGTAGCTGTCTCTCACCTGATTGGGCGGGGAGGTAGCAGACCCTCACCTGATTGGGTGTAGGGGTAGCGGACCCTCACCTGATTGGGCGGGAGCTAGCGGTCTCTCACCTGATTGGGTGTGGAGCACTTCTTGTCGTAGGAGAGGCGGTTGGCGTCGATGGAGAAGCGGAATGTGGAGCGCTTGATGCTGTCCTCCGACGCCGACTTGTGGAACTTCTCTGCGTCCCTCTTCTCCTCCTCTGCCTCCTCCTCCTCCTGCTCCTCCTCCTCCTGCTCCTCCCGCTGCCTCCTCTTCTTGCGCCGGTTGCGCCGCTCCTTGGCACTCTTGGAGCTGAGGCGTGACCCTCCCCCCGACGAGCTCTCCTCCGACGGGATGCCCCGCCCCCCTCCGCCTCCGCCCACGCCCCCACCACTGTACTCGCCACTCTCGCCCGTCGTCGCCGCTGCTGCAACCTGTCCATCAGCCAATCAGCAACCAGACCATCAGCCAATCCACCAATCAGCAGCCAGACCATCAGCCAATCAGCAGCAGCGAGCACAGAGTGGGAGAAAGAGAGAGGGAGTTAGGAAGTGCAGTTGTCAGGGGCAACCAGTCTCAGGTTTACAAATGCAAACAGGCACACACACAACCACACACAACCACAGAAACAAGCTTACAGACACACACACATACACACACAACCACACAAACAAGCTCATACACACACAACCACACAAACCAACACACACACACATACACGTGCACATATACACACATAGCTGTAACCTTAAAGTGTTAGTGAAGACAAATAATGGACTTTAAGAACCAAGTAAAATGCTCAAAGAGGAGTAACAAAGAGGACAGAACAGGATGATGATGCACACATGACTGTAGATCAGTGCAGGAGGTGTTGGGTTATGGCACATGACTGTAGATCAGTGCAGGAGGTGTGGGGTTATGGCACATGACTGTAGATCAGTGCAGGAGGTGTTGGGTTATGGCACATGACTAGATCAGTGCAGGAGGTGTGGAGTGAAGGCAGATCACTAGATCAGTGCAGGAGGTGTTGGGTTATGACATGACTAGATCAGTGCAGGAGGTGTGGAGTGATGCACACATGACTGTAGATCAGTGCAGGAGGTGTTGGGTTATGACATGACTAGATCAGTGCAGGAGGTGTGGAGTGATGCACACATGACTGTAGATCAGTGCAGGAGGTGTGGGGTTATGGCACATGACTAGATCAGTGCAGGAGTTACGGTCAGCTGGTCACACCAAGAAGCTTTGCTGCATTTCTCCATTGCAGTCTCTACAGTCTATACTCATAGGCGCCGGAACCGCTGGTGCGGTGGTGCAACCGCATCCCCACTTTTTGGCTGACTGACTACCTTAATTTTCCCTCATTGTCCACACGATAAACAGCAAACCAAACAGCGACGCCACTCGGCAGCAATAGTTAAAATATGAGGAGGCGAATCAAACGTTGTGGCTGCATAGTTGTTGGGGAGGGGTATTATGACAGAGAATACAGCGAGCAGCTGTCCACATAGATCTACGTTTAACGTGATACCGATACGTTGAACGTCAGTTCTAGTCGGCCAATCAGGCGGCTTTACTCAAGATGTTCTAGTTTTCACCGTCTGTCTTTCTCTTTACTACTCCACTGCCCTTGCTCTTTCTTCGAGCAAACTATAGTTCGTAATCTGCCGACTGCCACCAGTGTGCTGGCTTGTGAAATGCATTTACCTTTGGGACCAGTCCGTCTATCATGGAAATCAGGACGTAAATCCGATGTATGGCTGATTCATGGTATAATCCTTGACCTTGCGAACTACCACCTCGGCTCATAACGATTTATCAAGTTGTATAGGATGAGCCCCCCAACGCAGTTTAAGATAGCAGCTAGCTTAATCTGCGTCGGGGGGCTTAATTGCTACCTCATCATGCAGTAAAAAAAATCAACAAAGCAGCCTTCACTACGTATTAGGCTACAACAGATATCACCCCCGATCATCCCCGTGCAAAGCAGTTCATTTTG
>CM059275.1:31941624-31946624 GCA_030347295.1 Setipinna tenuifilis | reverse complement strand
GCTGTTGATGTGTTTATGTTGCCGTGGTGATGTCCTGGGCTGAGGGATTATGGGTAAAGTCTGCTTCCTTGTTTCTCTAGCTGGTAAATGTGGCGATGCAAGATGGCTGCCTCTCTGCTAGAGCAGATTATTACCATGACAACTACTCAGGAGCTCTTACTTATATTATCAGGGCTACTGGTAGAGTTACATTAGGGTTATATTAGGGTTAGTTAAGGTTATATTAGGGTTAGGTTAAGGTTACATTGGGGTTCGTTAATTAATCTAATTATTAGCACGATAACTACTCAGAAGCTCTTGAGCATATGGTCAGGGCTACTAATTAGACAGCAGACAACAAGAACAATAAGCACACATCAGCTTCCTTCACACGAGTGTAAAACGCTGTGTTGATATAACACACTTTGCTCAAATTGTTAGCACGATAACTACTCAGGGGCTTTGTGAATATGGTCAGGGCTAATAGTAGGGTTAGGATTAGGGTTAGTTAATTAATCTTATTAATAATTAATTATAATTATGAGCACGATAACTACTCAGGGGCTTTGTGAATATGGTCAGGGTTACTAGTAGGGTTAGGATTAGGGTTAGTTAATTAATCTTATTAATAATTAATTATAATTATGAGCACGATAACTACTCAGGAGCTCCTGTGAATATGGTCAGGGCTACTAGTAGGGTTAGGATTAGGGTTAGTTAATTAGTCTTATTAATAAGTAATTATAATTATAAGCACGATAACTACTCATAAGCTCTTGAGGATATGGTCAGGGCTACTAATTACACAGCAGAAAAATAAGCACGTAATTTGGGCATTTAAATTTATCGTTTTCAATTTGGGCTTGATTAATTCATGTAAATAAATGAATGAGATTTAATAATGTTGATTAGATCTGACTAAGTGAATGAGTTAATGTGACAGCTCAGCTCAGCTCATCTGCAGATGCAAACAGCCGTACACACACACACACACACACACACACACACACACACACACACACCGTGGGCTCTGGCTCTGGCAGGACACTTTATCGGACAGGACACAACTACAACACACACACACACACACACACACACACACACACACACACACACACACACACACACACACACACACACACGCACCGTGGGCTCTGGCTCTGGCAGGACACTTTATCGGACAGGACACAACTACAACACACACACACACACACACACACACACACACACACACACACACACACACACACACACACACACACGCACCGTGGGCTCTGGCAGGACACTTTATCGGACAGGACAGAAACATTTCAGAGACGCATTTCAGCGACACATCACCATATGTGCTTCTGTTGGCCAGGTGTCCTAGCCACTGCGGCATGCATACACAGAGGCACAACTACAACACACACACACACACGCCCGCACACACATGCACACACGCACACATGCACACACGCACACATGCACACACATGCACACACGTGCGCGCAAACATGCATGCATACAGACATGGACATATGCACACACACACACACACACCCACACACACACACACACAGTTGGGACACGTGTTTGGCCACTAAAACAGCTGACCAGGGACAACGCCACAGACGAGCTCTTTACACACACAGCCATACTCATATAATATAGACCATATATTATACATATAGCCATACATATATAATATAATATAGCCCTTCATTAACTACCATATAGCCATACATATAATATACAACCCTTAATTACCACACAGTCATTAACATATAACATAGCCCTTAATTAATTACACAGCCATATACAAATAATATGACCCTTAATTAATTTAATATAGCCCTTAAATAATGAATGTACAGCCATACACATATAATATATAGCTCTTAATTAATTAATTACAGTCATACATATATAACATAGCCCTTCATTAACTACCACACAGTTACACACATATATAATATAGCCCTTAATTAATTAATTACTGTCATACATGTATAATATAGCCGTTAATCAATTAATATATAGCCATACACATATAACACAGCCCTTAATTAATTAACTACCACACAGTTATACATGTCGTTAGCTTGATAGCATAATTGCCTAAGTCATTTTTTTGTGTTTTTGGAAAACAAGAAAAAACACATTTTCTAAAAATCACATGCATATTTTTTATTGATATTTTTACAGAACATTCATGTAGATGTGAGAAAAAGTTTGGAAAAAGAACAAAACCGAACATCATTTTTTTTATCAAATAAAAGTGACTTAGGCAGTTTTGATGTATGCAAAATGGCTGAGAAGATGTAATGTTTATTTTATATTCTCAGAAAAACTGCCTAAGTCATAGGCATAATCTGCCTAAGTCAAATTGATTGTATAAAAACTGCCTAAGTCCAATGGTAAAACTGCCTAAGTCAAATGAATGACTTAGGCAGCTATGTTTTTTTTACTTTTATGAGTGTTGTGATTGGCCAATGACATAGGCAGACAGACAGGATGATGCAGAAGTGGTAGGGGAGTAAAGTTGTGCAAAAATCTCAATTTGACCAAAAAATGACTTAGGCAATTATGCTATGAAGCTAACGATGTATAATATAGCCCTTAATTATTTACCACATACCGACACACACCCCACTCATGACCAATGCCAGTGCTGTGGAGTCTCCTGGGAGTGCACATCACAGATGACCTCACATGGGCCACCAACACCACCTCCCTGCTCAAGAACGCACAGACACTTCACAGCCTTCACTTCCTGCTCAGGATGACCTCCCCACTCCTGCACTCACCACCTTCTACAGGGGGGCTATCGGGAGCATCCTTACAGGGGGGCTATCAAGAGCATCCTTACCAGCAGCCTCTCTGTCTGGCACGGCAGCTGCTCAGCTGGCGACAGGAAGGCACTACAGAGGGTGGTGAGGACTGCAGGAAAGATCAGATCACCCCAACTGGCCATTCAGGACTTATACACACACACACATACACACATACACACATACACACCACACTGTTCCAAGAGAGCCATCAATGTCATCAAGGGCACCATCCACCCCGCACACACACTCTTCTCCCTCCTACCATCTGGAAAGCATGCAGTGCCACACAGACAGACTGAGAAACAGCTTCTTTCCACAAGCCATCAGGCTAACCAACACACTGGAGAACATGCCATGAACATGTTACTGACATCCAAAAACAATCTCATACACACTGATGTCCATGCTGCTTTCAGCACTCTTCTACTGCCCCTTACACACATACACACATTTCAGTTACTGCACCTTACACACATATGCACATTTCAGTTACTGCACCTTACACACACACATTTCAGTTACTGCACCTTACACACACACATTTCAGTTACTGCACCTTACACACATACGCACATTTCAGTTACTGCACCTTACACACATACGCACATTTCACTCTTCACCTCCACCAGCTACCAAGAAGAGCCACCTCAGACTCCCTTCTTCTTGAAAGCATACATGTCTGCCTGTATGTCTAATGTCTATTTATTGTTGAGGTCTGTATACACTTCATGTCCATGAGTATGGCTGTGTGTTGTGTGTTGTGTGTTGTGTGTTGTGTGTGTGTGCGTGTGTGTACATTGGTGTCTGGTGAAATGCAATTTCAATCCTCTGTGTAATGCTTGTTACATAGTAAACTAACAATAAAGTACACTTTGACTTTGGACTTTGACTTTGACTAACCTTAACCATACAGCCATCCTTACGAGCTCTTTAAGTGTACATCAGCCTACAACCACCCTTATGAGCGCACACACACACACACACACACACACACACACACACACAGGCATGGATTCAGAAGTGCACCAGGAAAAAAAAAAGGTCTTGACCCCCCCACCACCCAACCAGTCCATCCGTCTATTTTTAACCTGGTTGGGTAAGTTTATTTATTTATTTATTTTACATGTGCTACCCCTGGAGAGGGAGGAAGGGGGGCAGTTTATTTGACCTGGACCCTAGTGCCCGTAATGGGGTTTTTTACTTCACATATGTACACTATACTACCTGGTACATGAGCCCCCCTGGGGAAAGGGGATTACAATGTGTGTGTGAGATGTATGTATGTATGTGTGTGTGTGTGTGTGTGCGTGTGTGTGTGGGTTGGGGGGGTAATTTGGTCTGGCCCCCTAGGGACCTCTGACCCGGCCCGTTCATTACCCCGCCCCCCCCCCGTCATACACACGCACTCTACTGCACAGCTACAAGAGGCCCTCATGTCCTCAGTCAGCAGATAACACCCACATGTACTATAGCTGGTGTGCCTATCACAGGGCCTCACAATGGCACAATATCATGAACACACACACACACACACACACACACACACACACTCACACACAAACATGCACACCTGACAAATACTCCCCCCCACATACACACACTGACAAACACCCCCCCCCCATACACACACTGACAAACACCCCCCCCATACACACACTGACAAACACCCCCCCCATACACACTGACAAACACCCCCCCCCCCCCCCCCATACACACACTGACAAACAACCCCCCCCATACACACACTGACAAACACCCCCAGCACCCACATACACACTCTGACTCTGAGCAGGCAGAGAGCGTGAGAGAGAACTCCAAATCCCCCCGAAACATCCCCAAAGCCCAGAACAAATCAACCCTCTCAAACTCACACCCCCCCAACCCCTCACACTCACACCCCCCCCAACCCCTCAAACTCACACCCCACAGTTTGTTTCTCCTGCTAACACGAGGCACAGCACACATCACTGTGTTTGTGTGTTTGTGTGTGTGTGTGTGTGTGTGTGTGTGTGTGTGTGTGTGTGTGTGTGTGTGTGTGTGTGTCTGTGTATGTCTGTGTGTGTGTGTGTGTGTGTGTGTGTGTGTGTGTGTGTGTGTGTGTGTGTGTATGTGTGTGTGTGTGTGTGTGTGTGTGTGTGTGTGTGTGTGTGTTGAGTCATCTACAGGGCACAGCCAAGGTAATAACCCTCTAATCCTGCCTCACAG
>CM059275.1:31926624-31931624 GCA_030347295.1 Setipinna tenuifilis | reverse complement strand
AGCATGGCTTACCTTGGAGGTGTTCGTTGACTTCCTGACTTGACCAAAAGACCCGACGGTAGCTCCCGAGGGACAATTATACCTTGCGTGTTGCACCAGTGTGTGGGGAAAAAGGGGTGTTTGAGTGTCGGTGTATTTTATAACTGTTTGTGATGTATGTGGTGTATGTATTTTTAAACCGGACTATTTATTATCTTTATATATAGTATTTATATATATTTTTGTACTGGTTTTTAGCGTTTTAACCTTGATTGATTTGCACATGTGATGGTTTGGCTCATGGGCTAGAAAACCCAAGGGAAAGCCCCATGTAGTGAGAGTTGGTTGAGGTGAGCTACTGAGCACTTGTAATAACCAGAGCGTAAGAACACTAAGTTTTGTAGTTATTTCCATTATTGAATTTCATTTGTTATCCTTTAAAAAGTCTTTATTTAGTTTGAATAGTTACTTTTGATTGATTATTTCGTTTTGAGTTTTCTTTTGTTTTTCTCTGGACTATAATTTTCCTGTTTGAGTGGAAAATAAAATACCATCCTGACTTCCAGCATCGACTCCCTGTCCTGCCTTCCAGGCCGTGAGGTTAGCCCGGCAACATTTGGTGTCAGAAGTGGGATTGACATTTGCTGTCAGAAGTACTCGCGACATTTGGTGTCCGAAGTACTTGGAAACGCTTCCAGAGAGGGCAGTGGAGAAGATGCCACCCAAGACCAGGACTGGTAGGGAGGCTGAGGCCCAACCCCATGAGCAGGGGGATGAGACTACAACACCTGCAGAGTCTCCAGCTCCAGCAGAGGGAGCTGTGTCGGAGTTGACCAACCTGGTGAAGACCTTGTTGCAAGCTCAAGCATCCCGTGATGAGAAATGGGAGAGAATGGCGCAGTCACAGGACCAGCGATGGAAGAACGTGGTGCACCAGTTCAACCTGCTTCAAGGCCACGTGGAGGAGCTTCGAGAGGGCAGTGAGGGTTCCAGATCCACAACACCCCAACCTCCAGCAGCAGTGGAGGCGCAACCCCAGCTGACCTTCAAGGAGCCCAAGCTCCACCCACTCACCAAAGAGGACGACATCGAACACTTTCTGGCCACTTTTGAGCGTGTCGCAACCACCTGCAGATGGTCAGATTCTACATGGGCCATCAGGCTGGTGCCATTGCTGACTGGGAAGGCACGGAGTGCTTTTGTAGCAATGGACAGGCGGGAGACGGAGGACTATGGCAAGGTAAAAGAGGCCATCCTGAAAAAGTATAACATCAACGCTGATACCTACCGTGTGAGATTCCGTTCGGCTGTCAGCATGGCGGATGAGACCCCCAAAGAGCTGTATGTGCGGCTGAAAGAGCTGTTCATGAAATGGGTGAGGCCTGAGGAGCACTCACTAGATGACATTTGCGAGCTCATGGTTCTTGAGCAGTTTATGGACATGCTGAACCCAGACATGGCAGTGTGGATACGAGAACATGACCCTAAGTCTGCTGAGGAAGCAGCCAGGCTGGCAGACGTTTTCCAGGCAGCTCGGCAGGGAACCAGGGGGCCAAGCGCCAACAGATGGACTGCACGTAAGTCTGATGGGGGTGGTGAGAGTCGTGGTCAATACCATCATAGACCTAGCTTTAACCGCTACCCAGATAGACACAGACAAGAGGTCAGGTGCACATATTGTGGGAAACTGGGTCACACGAAGCCTAACTGTCAGGCTAGGAGCACGCACAACACCACAGTCTGCTACACACCTAGACCACACACACCATGCATCCAACACTCCCCGAAAGCAGAACAGCTGGTCCAGGTGCTGGTTAATGGTGAGTCAGCAATGGCCCTAGTGGACACAGGTAGTTCACAGACCTTGATACTTGAAAGCCTTGTCCCTGGAGAGCAGGCTAGTGGACAGCCAACAGTTAAGGTGTGTTGTGTGCATGGAGATGTTAAGAGTTACCGCACAGCTGAGGTGTTCCTGACGGTTAGTGGCCAGACATTTTTCATGCCCGTAGCCATAGCTGCTAAGCTACCATATAAAGTAGTTTTGGGTCATGATCTCCCCATCCTATGGGACCTCATTCCCAAGGTAGAGCACTGCAATGCTGTTACGAGAGCACAGAGTGCTAAAGAGATGCCTTTTGCTGATGCAGAGCTGGACGTGGCAAGCCGTAAGCCGGAGAGACCGCATCTGTCACGACAGCAGAAGCGTAGGCAAAAGGTGACTAACATGATTGATTAGGGCAGAGCCAGAGGTATGGCCATAACCTGAGTTGCATTCAGAGTTAGCCATACCCACAAATATTGCTGAGCTACAGAGACAGGATAAGACCCTGGAACCATGGTTTAACCGAGCAGCTGAGTTTGGTAAACCAGGTAGCCTTTTGAAAGAGGACCAGTATGTAGTAAGAAATGGTATACTGTACCAGTTAAAAGGACAGCAGGAGACATTGGTTGTGCCAAAGCAATTGAGGCATAAAGTAATGACGTTAGCCCACTCCATCCCCTGGTCAGGCCATCTGGGAAAGTATAAGACTCTGGCTAGAGTAGGTAGCCGTTTCAGTTGGCCCAATATGTATACAGACATAGCTGATTTTGTGCGCACATGCCCAGAGTGTCAGCTCACCGCATGCAAGGCAGTTCCACGAGCACCATTACATCCACTCCCAATCATTGACATACCATTCACACGCATTGGCATGGACATTGTGGGGCCTCTAGAGAGGAGCAAGAGGGGTAACCGGTACATCCTAGTTATTTGTGATTATGCCACCAGATATCCTGAGGCATTTCCCCTGAAGAGCATTAAGGCTAGGCAGGTGGCCAACTGCTTAGTACAGCTGTTTACTCGGGTGGGGGTGCCAAGGGAGATAGTCACGGACCAGGGTACCAACTTCCTGTCAGTACTCCTCAAACAGGTCTATAGTCTGTTAGGGGTTAAAGCCATCAAGACCACGCCTTATCACCCCCAGACAGATGGTTTGGTGGAGCGTTTCAACCGCACCCTGAAGACCATGCTACGCCGCTTTGTGTCCCAGACAGGGACTGACTGGGATGAATGGCTGCCATATCTCTTGTTTGCCTACAGAGAAGTTCCACAGGCCTCCACTGGTTTTTCGCCATTTGAACTTTTGTATGGTCGGCAAGTGAGGGGGCCATTGGACCTTCTGAAGGAGATGTGGGAGGAGCCAAAAGTGGAGCAGCAGAGCGTGGCAGCATATGTGTTGCAAATGAGGCAAAGACTGGAGGAGATGTCTGAGCTTGCGCATCAGAACATGGAGCTGGCGCAGAAGAAACAAAAAACCTGGTACGACCAGAAAGCCAGGGGGATAACATTTGAGCCAGGACAGAAGGTGCTGTTATTACTGCCCACTGACGAGAGCAAGCTGTTGGCTAAGTGGCATGGGCCGTATGACATCATCAGGAAGGTGGGAGATGTCACGTATGAGGTCTCTATGCCTGAGCGTGGCAAAAAGAAGCAGACCTTCCACGTGAACCTCCTGAAGGAGTACCACGAGAGAGACCAGGTGGAGACACAGCTGTTTGTCCGGGCTGTGGCTGAAGGAGGAGCTGGATGTGATGCTGTCACTTGGCATCGTTGAGCCGTCGTGCAGTGACTGGTGCAGCCCGGTGGTACTTGTTCCAAAGAAGGATGGCAGCATCAGGTTCTGCATTGACTTTCGACAGGTCAACGCGTTGAGCAAGGTGGACCCTTACCCAATGCCTCGGATAGATGACCTGGTAGAACGCCTGGGGAAGGCAAGGTACATCACCACCATCGATCTGTCCAGAGGGTATTGGCAGGTGCCATTGAGTCCACGGGCGAAGGAGATCAGCGTTTCGTACCCCGCATGGACTGTACCATTTTAATATGATGCCGTTTGGACTGCAGGGAGCCCCAGCCACATTTCAAAGGCTCATGGACAGAGTTTTAAGAGGAGCCCATGAGTTTGCAGCTGCCTACTTAGATGACGTGTGCATATGGAGTAACACCTGGGAGGAACATTGCAGTCACCTCACAGAGGTATTGGACCGCATCCGTAAAGCAGGCCTCACCATCAACCCCAGCAAGTGTGCCCTAGCGAAGCAGGAGGTCCACTACCTGGGCTACGTCATCGGAGGCGGGGTCATACGCCCGCAGGTGGAGAAGGTCGATGCCATCCAGAGCTGTACGCCGCCAACTACAAAAAGAAAGGTGAGAGCTTTTTTGGGTTTGGTTGGATGGTACCGACGATTTATCTCTAACTTCTCTGAACGTTCCTCTCCCCTTACTGAGCTCACCCGAGCTACAGCGCCGAACCGAGTGGTCTGGACGGAGCAGTGTGAGGCGGCTTTCCAGGACCTGAAGGGGGCGGTCTGTAGTGACTCTGTTTTGCTGAGCCCAGACTTCAATAAGCCGTTCATAGTCCAGACGGATGCATCTGGAGTGGGCCTGGGTGCAGTCCTGCTGCAGGAGGTGGACGGACAGCGCAGACCGGTGGCGTTCATCAGCCGGAAGCTGTTCGACCGAGAGAGGCGGTATGCTGCGGTAGAGTTGGAGGCCTTAGCCATCAAATGGGCCCTTGACTCCCTCCGCTACTATCTCCTGGGCAGGCCTTTCAAGCTGGAGACGGACCACCGAGCACTCCAGTGGCTGGAGAAGATGCGGGACACCAACTCCCGTGTTACCAGGTGGTACCTCTCTCTCCAGCCCTACAACTTTAAAGTGGAGTATCGCCCTGGTGCCTCAAACAGGGTGGCTGACTTCCTGTCCCGCATCCCGGAGGATGAGGGGTAGAGAGTACCCTTGTCAACCCTGCATGAAGGGTTATCCCTTTTCCTGGGACGACAGGTGTCGTCTGCAGAGGAGGGGGGAAGTGTAACGGTGCGGTAGCCCGTTACTATTTTACACCACATTTCACTGTTTAAAATACCACACGACACACGTTTTAAAACACAGCCTTTTATTTTTTTAACCCCGAACGTGAGCATGCAGCTGGCAGTCACGGAAGAACAGCATCTGCAACACAACAAATACACACCGTCAA
>CM059275.1:31916624-31919124 GCA_030347295.1 Setipinna tenuifilis | reverse complement strand
GTTCCATTCTAGAACCCTCCACATCGCTGCTGTTGTGATGCACAAGTGCCAATACACAGATTACCCAGTGATACACAGCTCACCCAATGATGGACATCTGACCCAGTGATACACAGCTCACCCAATGATGGACATCTGACCCAGTGAGGCACAGCTCACCCAATGATTGACAGCTCACCCAATGATTGACAGCTCACCCAGTGGTGCACAGCTCACACAGTGACTCTGTGGTGCAGAGCAGGGCTCCTCAAACGTTTAAAACTCAGTCTAGCCCTAAAAATAACCCTTTCAACTGCAGCATGCTTGAATTAAAACTAGAGCGAGATGTACAGTACCTCACCAAACACATGCAGTGCCATGCAGCTGTGCATACACTGCAAAGGTCATGTGACGTAGGAAGCATCCTTCCCCAGATGCTGTGTGCAGAGGTCACCATGGGGACAGTCCCTGGGGCACTCATGGCGTCCTCACCAACACCTGCCCTGCTGGGGGCCTGGGGGGGAGCAGATGTCTGTGCAGTGCTCTACGCTGCCGATGCTATCTAGGCTTGCTACTGTATCTACACAATGCCTTCACATGTCTCTGCTGCCGTCTACACAAGCACAATGCTACTGCTACTGTTTCTACACTGTGTTATAGTGCTACTGTATCTGCTCAATGCTCTGATGTGTATTGCTATCTACACAGTGCCCTGAGGTGGCTTTGCTATCTGCGTAACACTACAGTGAGTGTGTGTGTGTGTGTGTGTGTGTGTAACACTACAGACTTTGCAGACTACAGACCTTCCTGCAGCTGCTGCTTTGGCAATGCTGAAGTTCTTGAAGACTGAAGATACACAGAAAACTCACCACACCCCCCCACCCCAACACACTCCACCCCACCCCACCCCACGCTACACCCCACCCCAACACACTCTACCCTAACACACTCCACCCCACCTCACCCTACACTCAACCCCACCCCAACACACTCCACCACAACACACTCCACCCCACCGCACCCTACACCCCACCCCACCCCAATACACTCTACCCTACCCCACTCTACACACCACCCCACCCCATTAGGACAGATACAAAGACACACACTCACATTAGGACAGATACAAAGACACACACTGACATTAGGACAGATACAAAGACACACACTCACATTAGGACAGATACAAAGACACACACACACTCACATTAGGACAGATACACACACACACACTCACATTAGGACAGACACAAAGACATACACTCACATTAGGACAGATACAAAGACACACACTCACATTAGGACAGATACAAAGACACACACACACTCACATTAGGACAGATACACACACACACACACTCACATTAGGACAGATACAAAGACACACACTCACATTAGGACAGATACAAAGACACACACACACTCACGTTAGGACAGATACAAAGACACACACTCACATTAGGACAGATACAAAGACACACACTCACATTAGGACAGATACACACACACACACTCACGTTAGGACAGATACAAAGACACACACACTCACATTAGGACAGATACACACACACACACACTCACATTAGGACAGATACAAAGACACACACTCACATTAGGACAGATACACACACACACACTCACGTTAGGACAGATACAAAGACACACACTCACATTAGGACAGATACAAAGACACACACTCACATTAGGACAGATACACACACACACACTCACGTTAGGACAGATACAAAGACACACACTCACATTAGGACAGATACAAAGACACACACTCACATTAGGACAGATACAAAGACACACACACTCACATTAGGACAGATACACACACACACACACTCACATTAGGACAGATACAAAGACACACACTCACGTTAGGACAGATACAAAGACACACACACACTCACGTTAGGACAGATACACACACACACACACACTCACGTTAGGACAGATACACACACACACACTCACATTAGGACAGATACACACACACACACTCACATTAGGACAGATACACACACACACACTCACATTAGGACAGATACACACACACACTCACATTAGGACAGATACAGACACACACACACATTAGGACAGATACACACACACACACACTCACATTAGGACAGATACACACACACACACACTCACATTAGGACAGATGTCCTCAGGGCAGCTTCGCCAGCGCAGCTCAGCAACACAGAGACACGACACGCCTATTAGCACAACACCTGGGACACAACACCTGCTGGGATGCTGTGTGTGTGTGTGTGTGTGTGTGTGTGTGTGTGTGTGTGTGTGCGCGTGTGTGTGTGTGTGTGTGCGCGTGTGTGTGCGTGTGTGTGTGTGTGTGTGTGTCTGCTGGTATCTCCAAACTTTCCACAGGACAGTCTCTCCACTTTCCAAACCAACCCTCTTCTCACCAAACTTTCCACCTGCATCCTAACCCACCTGACTGATCAGGGGCAGGTGAGCAGTTTAACCCTTCGTGAGCTGTGCGCCCTAACGG
>CM059275.1:31863971-31865476 GCA_030347295.1 Setipinna tenuifilis | reverse complement strand
TACCCAAAGTGACTCCCAAGAGTGGACATAGCTCAAGCTACAGACCTGCAGAGAAGAACAGAGTAAGCAAGCGCGTCAAACAGTTAGTGCAGCCAGTGTTGGTAAGTGGAGGTTGGTTTTGTTAGGAAGGGAAATACTCCTGTCGTTTATACCCCTATCTCTGTGCTGACCTCTCCCCTCTGACCTCTGCCCTCTGACCTGTTCCCCGCAGGCGATCCGCGAGTGTAACATAGCATAATGTAACAGGCCCCTCTGACCTGTGCTGACCCCTACCCTCTGACCTCCGACCTCTGACCTCTGCCCCGCAGGCGATCCGCGAGACGTGGGGCGACGAGAGCGCGTTCAGCGCTGAGGTGCGCGTGGTGACGCTGTTCCTGCTGGGCGTGCACCCCGACCCCGTGCTCAACCAGATGGTGGCGCAGGAGAGCCAGGTGTTCCACGACATCGTGGTGGAGGACTTCGTGGACTCGTACCACAACCTGACGCTCAAGACGCTGATGGGCATGCGCTGGGTGGCCACCTTCTGCCCCGCCGCCCGCTACGTCATGAAGACCGACAGCGACATCTTCGTGAACATGGACAACCTGATCTACAACCTGCTGAAGCCGACGTCCAAGCCCCGTCGACGCTACTTCACGGGCTACGTGATCAACGGGTCGCCCATCCGCGACATGCGCAGCAAGTGGTATGTGCTTCAAAGTTTGGATGTTAAAGAAACTCAGCCAGAGTCGGCTGGCAATCAAGAAGTCTCAGAGAGCTTTATTATCATGTCGTGTAGCAAACAGGCGTAGTCTTACACAGAAAATGCATTCATTCTTATACCCTCAGAAACCCATCAGCACCGTTTCACGTGGCACATTAATCAATTGACGTGTTTACCTATCTCAACACCCAACACTACCAGGAACTATCATTTGCAACAAACATTTGTGCTATCACTTAAGGGTGACCTGACCCAGGGCCAACCTGACCCCCACTCGATGTATGTGGTTATATACGAGGCGCCTTTTGCTCCGGCTCCTCCACACCCATCTCCGGAGACACACTTATCTCACAGAGAGCAAGGCACACCCCAAGACACCACACAGATGTTCCCGCAAACCTTAATTCAACAAGGCCACATGAAAGACACAGAGTGTTCCAAACAGTGAAGGGCCCAATGATTATACATGGCATGAATATGCAGTTTAAACACACAAGTTATTTACACAAAACACAACTTGATTCATTAAACCCCGATGATTGTAATAATAATAATAATAATAACCTTTACTTGTATAGCACAGTTCATACATACAAGATGCAGCTCAAAGTGCTTTACAGTTTGGCAAGGTCACAAACAAAACAGCATTTCTTGTTGTTCTAGCATTAATTATACATAATGAATAGATGCTACACACAAGTTACACAAAAACACAACTTGATTCATTAAACCCCGATGATTACACATAACTAATAGATGATATAAACTTTATTCCCACAGGTACATGCCGCGCGACCTGTAC
>CM059275.1:31853971-31856471 GCA_030347295.1 Setipinna tenuifilis | reverse complement strand
ATTATTAATATATGAATACACAATCGAGTAGCCTACGCTTATAGCATTTAGGGACAGATGGCAACAAACTGTAGCTAGACCTAGCAACAAAGTAAGGGATATTCATCTTCATACGTAATGACCAGCTCGTGCTTGAATAAAGTTTTTTGGAGGGCGTGGCTAAGGATGGTGAAAAACGGTTAAAAGAAAGTTCATTATTTGTCATAACAACTTTACAAAGTAACTCTCATCTACAAGGGGGGTGTTTCCGGAAATATGAAAACACATTTGAAACAATGTAGACGTCTGATTTTTTTAACTGAGTCAACCTTTAAACAGAAGAGAGCATGGGTGGTGTAAAAGCAAGAGACAGGGAGAAGAGGGGTGAAGAGAGGGAGAATGGGAGGATGGGAGAAGAAAGCAAAGGATAGAGAAAGACAGAGAGAGGAACATAGAGAGGGTGGGAGAGAGAGGGAAGAGTAAGAGAGAGAGAGTGTGTGTGTGTGTCTGCGCACGTTTGTGTGTGTGTATGTGTGTGTGTGTGTGTGTGTGTGTGTGTGTGTGTGAGAGAGAGAGAGAGAGAGAGAGAGAGAGAGTGTATGTGTGTGCATGCATTACATAAATTAGTGACTGAGAGCTTTCACTCATTACAGCTCTGTACATATGACACACACACACACACACACACACACACACACACACACACTCACACACACTCACACACACTTCACAGACACACACACACTTCACAGACCCACACACATTTCACACACACACACACACACACACACACACACACACACACACACATGCATGTGTAATATAATATGTAATGTAATGCATATGTAATGGTGTTGTGGAAACGCAATTACTGTAAGAGCGAGAGAGACACTAATGTTTGCACTTGAAAGCATGTATGTGTCAACCTGTGGGTTTGAGTGCATATGTGTGTGTGTGTGTGTGTGTGTGTGTGTGTGTGTGTGTGTGTGTGTGTGTGTGTGTGCGACGTGTGTGCGACACATATGAATATGTAATGATGTTGTGGAAATGCAATTACTGTGCATTAAAGACCTTCCAAAGGAGAGAGAGGGAGAGAGTGAGAGAGAGGGAGAGAGGGGAGGAGAGAGAGGGAGAGAGAGAGAAGGAGAGAGGGAGGGAGGGAGGGAGAGAGAGAGGTACACAGACAGTGAGGGATAGAGACACAGAGAGGGAGAGAGAGGAAGAGAAAGAGGGCAGAGAGAGGGTAAGGGAGGGAGAAAGAGAGAGAGGGAGAGAAAGACTATAATAATGGTGCAGCTGAAACATGAGAAGGGAGATAGAGAGAGAGACGAAGAGAGATGGAGAGAGGAAGGGAGATGGAGAGAGAGAGGAAGAGAGATGGAGAGAGGGAGGAAGGGAGATGGAGAGAGAGAGAAAGAGAGATGGGGAGAGAGAGGAAGGGAGATGGAGGGAGAGAGGAAGAGAGATGGAGAGAGAGAGGAAGAGAGCAGAGGGAGAGAGCCATATGGAGAGAGAGAGAGATAAAGAGCATACAGTATAATAAAAACAATGTACACTAACAACAAATGTGCAATTAAAATTGGAAACAAACAAACAGAATACTTTACTCAAGAAAGGGGTGTGAGACAGGGCTGCCCACTATCACCCACCCTCTTCAATATTTATATTAATGAATTGGCTAAAACACTAGAGCAGTCAGCAACACCTGGACTCTCATTAAATGACTCGGAAATCAAATTCCTCCTTTTCGCAGACGACTTAGTTTTGCTGTCTACAACAGAATTCGGTTTACAGCAACATCTAAATGTCCTACATAATTTCTGTCAGACCTGGGCCCTGACTATTAACCCTCAAAAAACTAAAGTACTAACATTCCAGAAAAAATCTAGAGGTCATGAAAGGAAATTTACAATAGACACAAATACTATCGAACATGTAAAAAATTATACTTACCTCGGACTAAAAATCAGCTCAACTGGCAATTTCAACCTGGCCGTGAATGACTTAAAAGAGAAAGCAAGAAGGGCTTTCTATGCCATCAAAAAATCAATCCAAATTGACATACCTATTCGAATCTGGCTCAAAATATTCCAATCAGTCATTGAACCTATCGCATTATATGGCAGTGAAGTGTGGGGTCCTCTTATGCACAGTGGTTTTGAAAAATGGGACAAACACCCAGTAGAAATCCTGCATGCAGAGTTCTGTAAGAACATCCTCAAAGTACAGAGGAACACACCAAACAATGCATGCAGGGCAGAATTAGGACAATACCCTCTCTTAATTAACATTGAAAAAAGAGCCATCAAATTCTTTATACATTTAAAAGCGAGTGACCCCAAATCCTTCTGTTTCCAAGCCCTTAAAAGCCAAGAGATAAGTACTAAAGCAAGCCCCCTCATTCAGATGATCTTGAGACTTACAGAAGCCTCAAGCCAGCCTCAAGATCTTGATACCATAGCTCAAACAATTCGGCCCAACCAAATTATAAGCACAGAAAAACAAAAATATTTATCATATT